>BSQZ01000104.1:0-52500 GCA_033239005.1 Lamellibrachia satsuma
TATTGTCATAAGCAGTAGCAGCAGTAACAGTAGTAACAACGACAACGATCATGATATGCAGGTGACGGTAACGAACATAGACAAAATTTGTATTCGTGCGGAAGCCATTATGAATCAAAATACCTACGACGCGGCGGTAGACGCAGCGTGTTTTCGTTATGCGTGTAACGAGGTGGTTCGTATATTAAATCTATCAGAAGATGTGTATTACGTAACGTCTTCCGGTCTTATCATGCACATCTTGCGTTGGGTTGTCATAGCGTTGTAGGACAGGTTTGGGAAAATGCAATGGAGTCTCGATATGGCAGACACGGTCAGAGCGACCATAGCCAGTCGATATGCAGGTAAGAATGATGTTACTGAGTGATTAAACAGGTTTGTCTTTTGTTGTCCTGTCTATAGATACATAACTGCCGCGTGCAGCTGCGCGAGGCGTACAATAACGATAGAGAATCTGTTCGACAAAGCGAAGGTGGCAACGACAACGGCAACGGCGGCGAGCAAACGAATCACGCCGCCGTTAGCGGATAACGACCTGCGGTTGGTGCTCAACAAAAAGCGTCGACCAGCAGCAGCAGCAGCAGCAGCAGCACCAGCACCAACCGCAGCAGCACCAACCGCAGCACCAATGTCACCACCACCACCACCGCCGTCGTTTCTAACGATGCAGTCGCCATCGTCGTCAACGACGATGCCACCACCACTACCGTCAACATCGTTCGGGTTTAGTTTGTCGAAGCCACCTTCACCACCATCAACATTCGAATTTAGCCCAGCGTCGCCGCCACCATCATCGTCGCCGCCGCCACCGTCGTCTTCATCGTCCTCGTCCTCCAACACGGCGTTATCTTTCGACACACAGCCAGCAATATGCGCGTGTGTGTTCTATTGCGAGAACACTCCACCATCAACGACTCAGACTCCATCCATTAACATTATGACTCCAGAAACCGCGAACATTATGCTTACAGAAGCGATAACTCACCATATAATGTACAGATCACATCATACACCTCTGACAGTAGCCGAAGCCACTGTCAACATGTGCGCAGAAGCAAGCGCGAGGCTGCTGTCAGAGGAGACGCAGACATTTCTCATTCAAGAAGTGGCATGTTTCAACCCTTGGTTGCTGTGAACATGCCATACACACACACACGCGCGCGCGCACGCACTGGGTTATTGACTTCATGTGGACTTCTTTAATCTTATTATTTAGTTAGTAATTGTTATTTGTGTCTTTTATATCATTATTGTCTTTAATCCTATATATTAATATTGTTGTCTTTAATCATATATATTATTATTGTCTTTAATCTTATATATCATTAGCTTTAGACTAAGTAAGTAGTAATTGTTGTTAGTGTCTTTAATCTTATATATTGTCTTTAATATTATATATCATTATTGACTTGATGTGATGCATTTTCTTTCAATACATTTATTTTTTTTATCCTCTTGTATTTTTTCTATGAAATATGTATATAGTATTCTTTATGTATGAAGAGACCGACTTCTATATATATTATTAATTATTCATGCACGTGACCTCTGTCGTAGTGTAAAAACCCACATGTCGGTTCCATCATACTAGCCTCTGGCGCGACGATAAACGTTCGCAAACTACTGGTCACTGTTGTGGTAATAACAAACCCGCAAACCACCGTTATATGTTATCATCTTATATATAGAGAAGTCTATCCTTTCATACCAGTACAGTATATATATATATATATATATATATATATATATATATATACTTACTTATATATATACTTACTTACTTATGCCCGTCGTCCCTCTTGGGGCATAGGCCGTCGACAACAGATCGCCAGAGTCCCCTGTCCTGGGCAATACTCTCTAACTGGTTCCAGGTGTAGCCCATCTTCCTGGTGTCTGCCTGGAGGTCCCGTCGCCACGTGTTTCTTGGTCGTCCTCTTCTCCGTTTGCCTTGAGGATTCCATGTCAGCGCTTGCCTGGTGGTGCTTGTTACTGGTTTTCGGAGCGAGTGGCCAATCCAGGCTCATCTTCTTCTTCTGATTTCCTCTATGACAGGTCGTTGTTGTGTCTTTTCCCACAATTCACTGTTGCTGATGGTGTCTGACCAGTGGATCTGGAGGATTCTTCTCAGGCAGTTGTTGACAAAGGTCTGCACTTTGTTGATGGTGGTGTTGGTTATCCTCCATGTCTCTGCTCTATACAACAAGACCATCTTCACGTTGGAGTTGAACAACCGGATCTTTGTGCGTGATGACAATACCCTGGAGCTCCAGATGTTCTTCAGTTGCAGGAATGCCACTCTTGCCTTGCCTATCCTTGCTCTGACGTCTGCGTCTGTGCCGCCCCGCTTGTTGATGACACTGCCGAGGTATGTGAAGGTCTCTACCTCCTCCAGTGCATTCCCCTCCAGTGTGACTGGGTCAGTGCTGGCTGCATTTATCCTGAGGACCTTGGTCTTTCCTTTGTGGATGTCCAGGCCCACTTGTAAGGGCAGCTGCCAGTTCTGTCGTCTTGTCCTGCATCTATTGATGGCTGTGAGACAGCAGTGCCAAGTCATCGGCGAAGTCCAGGTCTTCAAGTTGCTTCCATAGTGTCCACTGGATCCCACTTGTCCTCTGTACTGTGGTCATCTTCATAATCCAGTCAATGGCCAGGAGGAAGAGGAATGGGGACAGCAGGCAGCCTTGTCTTACTCCAGTCTTTACCTCGAAGCGACAGGTGAACTGTCCTCCATGGATTACCCTACAGCCTGTTCCGTCATAGCTGTTCTTGATTAGGTTGACCAGTTTAGTGGGTACCCCATAGTGTCGTAGCAGTTTCCAGAGGGTCTTCCTGTCAACACTGTCAAATGCCTTTTCATAGTCAACGAAGTTCACGTAGAAGGAAGAGTTCCATTCTAAGGATTGTTCTACTATGATGCGCAATGTTGCGATCTGGTCTAAACATGATCTGTTCTGGCGGAATCCGGCTTGCTGGTCTCTAAGCATTGGGTCGACCATGTCTTTCATCCTTTCCAAGATGATCCTGTTGAAGACTTTCCCTGGCACTGACAGGAGTGTGATCCCTCTGTAGTTAGCACAATTTCTGAGGTCTCCTTTCTTGGGGATCTTGATGAGGTAGCCTTCTCTCCAGTCTGCTGGCACTTCTTCCTCTTCCCATATCTTCCCAAATAGAGGGTAAAGTAGTTCCACGGAAGTGTCCACAACTGCCTTGAGTGCTTCTGCCGGAATATCATCTGGCCCTGATGCCTTATTGTTCTTCAGCTGTTGTATAGCTTTCTTGATTTCTTCTCTGGCAGGTCTGTCGCAGTTAATAGGTAGGTCATCTTCTGCTGGGTGGATGACAGGCGGGTTTGGCGGGGCGGGTCTGTTCAGGAGTTCCTCGAAATGCTCGGCCCATCTGTCCAGCTGTTGTTCATTTCCTATGATAGCATTTCCCTCTTTGTCCTTCACTGGTCGCTCTGGGTGGCAGTACTTGCCTGACAGTTTCCTGGTAGTGTCGTAAAGCTCTTTCATATTTCCTCTTCTTGCTGCCTGTTCCGCTTCCTCTGCCAGGCTGTCGATGTAGTTTCTCTTGTCCACCTTTATGCTCTTCTTTACTTCTCTGTTGACTTCTGCATATTCTTCTTGCGCTTTTGCCTTTGCTGTTCTTGTGCGGCTGTTGTTTACTGCTGTTTTTTTCTCCTTCCGCATCTGGATCTTGCGCAAAGTTTCCACTGAAATCCACTCTTTTTGCTGCTGTGTCCTGGGGCCAACAACTTCCTGGCAGGTTGATGGCCATATCTCTTTTATGTTCTGCCACTGCTTGTTTAGGTCAGTTTCTTCTTCGAGCAGCTCTTGCAGCACTTGGAATCTGTTGGTGAGATTCAATCTGTATTCCTCTCTTGTCTGTGCATCCTTCAGGAAGCTGACATTGTACTTTTTTCGCTTCACTGCTGTCTCCATTCGGTTTTTCTTCAGTTTCAACTTCAGTATGGCAACAAGCAGGTGGTGGTCAGACGCAGCATCGACTCCTCTCTTCACTCTCACGTCCTGAAGGGACCTTCTGAATGTCTTGCCTATGCAGATGTGGTCTATCTGGTTCTCTGTCACGTGATCTGGTGATACCCAAGTAGCTTTATGTATCCTTTTGTGTGGGAAGATGCTGCCTCCGATGACAATCTTGTTAAGGGCGCATGTGTCAGCAAATCGCTCGCCGTTTTCGTTTATCTCTCCCAATCCATGTTTTCCCTTTACTTCTTCATACCCAGTGTTGTCCTTTCCAATCTTTGCATTGAAATCTCCCATTATGATGTTGACATCTTTCACTGGACACTTGTCGATGATCGTTTGTAGTCTGTTATAAAACTGATCTTTGTTTTCTTCATCGCTGTCGTTTGTAGGTGCGTAGCACTGGATGACATTCATTTTTATCTTCTTCTTCTTTGTTCTGAAGGATGATGTGATGATTCTTGGTCCATGAGCTTCCCACCCTATCAGCGCACTATGTGCCGATCTTGACAGCATGAGCGCTACACCTGTGTGGGGAGCGTTGTCCTCCTCATGTCCTGAGAAGAGCAGCATCTCTCCATTAAGCAGCCTTCTCTGTCCTGTCTGTGTCCGTCTTGTTTCGCTGACTCCAAGCAAAGAAAGGTTGTAGTTTCTCATTTCCGCTGCCACCTGTGCTGTCTTCCCTGTCTGGTATAAGGTCCTCACGTTCCACGATCCAATCGTGATGTTCCTGGACGAAAGAAGGGTGCTCGACCCTGTGGCTTCCGAGGACTCCCGGCTTTCACCACATGGCGTCATAGTATATATATATATATATATATATATATATATATATATATCATACACAACATATGTATTTTATTTAATAAAAAAGTGTCAAAATGGAATGGAACGTGTTGTGCCGTCATTATTATATGATTATTCCAACGAGTGTCACCCTTCTGCCATAGTCGAAAGGGAACACGTAGTCGATTATAGTGGATATAGTGGACAATAGTAGCCATTGTTATAGGAACGCCTCTTATCATACATTGACGTCTTATTAGTAAATATAGAAATACACCCACCACCCCACATGCACTATATATAGATGCACTGAGAGTCCATTCCCTCTCAGTTGTAGATGTGGTCATCTTCATGAAAAGACATCAATTTCGTCACTGTGGGCTCGCCCACGACACGTGCACAGAACTACAACGTCACGTGCAGAGTTGTCACTCGACGCCATCTTGACACTTTCATTAATACTCGGTGGCACCACTGTTAGTGGTGCCACCTAGCGATTACGCAAAGAGAGCGAAATACGCATGCGAGAAATGCGGTACCACCTTCGGGAGATTTAACAACCTACAGCGTAAGGTCGGTATGTAGTAGTAGTAGTAGTAGTAGTAGAAAAAACACCACCGTCTACGCGTGTAAGAAATGTGGACGGAAGTTCGAAAGACGTGAGTATCTGACCATACACGAACGAACCGCGTGGGCCGACGTCACCGGGCCGCCAGCATCAAAGAGATCAAAAAGAGAAGACACTACCCCATCCCACTACCCACTCGTTACCGAAGAAGACCCCTTAGAACCAACCGATCGACTTCCCTTCTCCGACACTCTGTCGACGGAACTGTTAGATGTCGTTGGTGCGCACTGGTCTGTTATAAGGACCCACGTGTCGAGAGGTCCTCTCCAATGCAGGTACGATTACAGATTAACCACGCTAGACACGACCGTCCTAGATCCGATTTTGAAGATCATGTTCCAGAACAGACCAATGCGTTCAAGATTAACCTCAGTTACGGGTTCGTTCTGAGAAACAAGAACACGGGTCAATACAAGTACTATCATTCCTCGTGAAATTGCTGTGGACGCTACCTGGACGAACCCAGTCTTGTCACCAACAGCAAGGACTTTGATGACTTTCTCGAACACGTCCGAGAAACCGACATCTTGCAATGGGCCATCCATCAAAGACCGGATTCTGCGTGGGTGTGCGAACTCGTGACGAATGTCACTTTCTTCGTTAACCGCATCATCGATCACTCTATAAGATGTGTACAGGCGACCCCCCCTTCCAACTTACATCAAGAAGAAGAAAAGCATCATCGGCCTGGAAACGGAACCCAACAATAACAAGAGGTATAATGATAACCTGTGTCTCTTCAGATGTCTGGCCCTGCATCGAGGATGCGATCTATATAGATTGGAACCGGCGGTGAAGAAACTGTACGTTACACACGATCGAGATCACGTACCCATGGAAGAATTTGCAGGGACCACGCTGGATGACCTCTATCGCGTAGAGACCACGTTCCAAACGAACGTGTGCGTGTACCAGCTTGTCAAACCATATACGGAGGACGGCAAGTCGATTGCAGAACTGGTCCGTCGATCGTTATGCAAGTACCCCGAAACAATGTATCTCAACCTTCCTATCCTTGTGGCGTGTACCATTCGACTCCATCGGTGTTCGAACGTCTCGACGACGAGAACATTCGCGTGGCTGAATCGTTGCGCTACTATCCGTATCGAGCCACCTTTGACTTCGAGTATTGGTTCGATACGGAACAACTTCCATCGGACAGTGACAAGGTCCACTGGGTGGCGCGTCACGTTCCACTAAGTGAGAGCGTGGCATCCAACGTACCCGGACACGAGCGAGTGCAATGTCTCGTCACGGATGGAGACACCAACAAGTTGGTGAGTAGAATGATGGATATCTTTAACAAGATTTAACAAGATTTGCCATCCAAGCCAAAGGCCCAGATGGCAAGTGGACAAGGAAGCCATTGGCTTATCGAGGGTCCAACAATGTTCACCTACTTATAACCCGCCCTCCTGATATATGTGTCAACCTTGTTTTTAAACATATTCACGCTGCTAGCAGTTACACAATCTGTAGACAGTTTGTTCAATTCATTTATTGTCCTTTGTGAGAACGAGTGCTTCCTGATGTCCAATCTACATTGATCCTTTACTAATTTTACCTCATGTCCTCTAGTTCTGCTATCCTTCTTGAGTGCGAAAAACATATTTCTATCAATATTTTCATACCCATTCAATATCTTAAAAACTTCAATCTGATCTCCTCTTAACCTCCTTGTCTCTAGAGTTGTTAAACCACATTCTTTCAGGCGTTCTTCATAACTAAGGTCTCTAAGTTCTGGAATCATTTTAGTTGCTCTCCTTTGTATGCGTTCAAGCGTATCTATATCCTTCTTACGATATGGTCTCCATGTATACAGTATTCTAAATGAGAAACTTTTTCCCTTGTATGTTATGTTTCTTCTAATCAATCCAAGAATTTGATTACCCTTTGAAGCTGCAATACCACACTGCTCTGAAACTTTCATATCAGCGCTTATTGTAACTCCTAAGTCCTTTTCTTTTACAGTAGTACCCAGAACAGTATCTCCCATTTTATAGTTTACATTCAAGTTCCCATGTCCTGTATGTAGGCATTTACATTTCCCAAAATCGAACAGCATCTGCAATTTCTCAGACCATTTCACTAATCTGTCTAGATCGTTTTGTAAATGTTGTTTATCACCATCAGTATTAACCTTTCTAAACAGTTTTGTGTCATCCGCAAATTCCAGTACGTCACTTGTTATACTGACGTCCAAGTCATTGATATAAATTAAGAATACTATAGGTCCTAATACTGATCCTTGAGGTACCCCACTCAAAACCGATTTCCAATTTGAAACTTCTCCATCTACTACAACTAGTTGTCTTCTGTCAGTCAGCCATTGTTCTATCCAGTCAGTTATGCTATCCCCGATACCATGGGCTTTTAATTTAAGTAGTAATCTTTGATGTGGCACTTTGTCAAAACCTTTCTGAAAATCTAAGTAGATAATATCTACTGGCGATCCCACGTCTATCCACTTAGTGATTTCTTCCAAAAAACATAACATATTTGTTAAGCATGAACTCGCTTTAAGGAATCCATGTTGAGATGAATTTAATAATTTATGCTTAACGAGGAAGTCCACCATATGGTCTTTAATTAACCTTTCTAATAATTTACAAATCACTGACGTTAAACTCACTGGTCTGTAATTCTCTGACTTATTTCTCGAACCCTTTTTAAATAATGGTATGATGTTTGCTTCTTTCCATTCAAACGGAACAACTCCCTCTTTTAATGACAAGTTGAATACTCTTGCCAGTGGTATACTGATTTGATCTACTGTTTCCATTAGTAATTTTGGAGGAATCCCATCCACTCCCGGTGATTTGTTATCCTTCATTGCCTTTATTTTCTTAGCTACCAATTCTGGAGTTACAACTAACGGTCCTAAATAGTCAGATGTAGCCCCCTGAAATTTAGCATCAGCAACTGGTAATGAACTAATATCTTCTTTGGTAAACACTGAACTGAAGTAACCATATAGGTCTTCCGCCATTAAAAACCCCTGTGATATTATATTTCCAGCACTGTCTTCTAGAGGTCCAACCTTGTCTTGTACGTTTTGTTTACTCCTGACAGATGCATAAAAATTCTTGCTGTCATTTTTTATGTTACATGCCAGTTTTTGCTCATAGCTTCTTTTAGATTGTCTGATTTCAGTTGTAGCTGCATTAAGTGCCTCTTTGTATTTTGCATAGTCTTCTTCCTTTCTGGTACGCCTATAAACCCTCCACATAATTTGTTTTAGCATTATTTTTCTAATTGCCTCTTTTGACAAGTGTTTCTTTCTACACTGTTTTCCTTGTTTTCGGAAGGGAACATATTTATCAATGATACTCTCAATTTCATATTTTAGAATATTCCAACATTCAATTGCGGTCTTATTCATCAGCATGTTATTCCAATCTAGCTGTGCTAAGTATTTTCTCATATCTTTGTAGTTACCTTTGTGGAAGTTTCTCTTGTACGTTTTCTTATTTTTTCTTTCTGATTTTACATTGATGTCAAAATGTATTTGATTATGGTCACTATTACCCAATGGTTCAAATATTTTTACATTGTCCACTAATTCTTTTTGTGATGACAAAACTATATCTAATACATTTTCTCCCCTGGTTGGTTCTAGTACGAGCTGAGTAAGAAAGCTATCCTGGATTAAACATAGAAATTGTTGATCCTCAATCCCTGTGCTCTCTAGAGAATTCCATTGTATGTGTCCATGGTTAAAATCTCCCATTATGATACATTCCCCTTTACTAACTTTCTTTATAGCGTTTTTTATTTTTGTGTTGTCCTCTTCGTTTATGTTTGGACTTCGGTAAACTAATCCAATAGTTAATTTTGAATTTCCTGAAACAATTTTGCACCAAACAGCTTCATCGCAATCTGCTTCCCTTTCTAGTTTTATTTCATAAGCCTTAATAGATTCTTTAACATATAAAATAACTCCCCCGCCCCTTCTTCCTATTCGATCTTTCCTAAACATTACGTATCCTGTCAGTCCTAAATCAACATCTGTTATATCTATGTTGGCCCATGATTCAGTTATACCAATTATGTGAAGGTCAATATCTTCTACCATAATGTTTAATTCGTTTTTCTTATTTACTATGCTCCTTGCATTTAAACATACGCATCTATAACCTTTTTCAGAGATGTTTTTCGGATGATTTGGTATTGGTTTATCTGTGCTAGTGGCCTCTTGTTCTGCTTGAGACACCTCTAGGTAACCCCCCTGCACTTCTAGTTTAAAGAATGTTTACTTCCAAAAATAGTTGTCATTGTACCCAAGTCGCTATCTACTGCTGCTGAAAGTTTGTCCGCGAATACTGCCGCCCCCTTTCCACTTAAATGAAGCCCATCCTTCATGTACATATCAGCCCTCCCAACAAAACTTCCCCATAAATCCACAAATCCAACTTCCTCTTCCCTACACAGCCTCTGGACTAGCATGTTAATTGCCATCGCCCAACAATTTCGATATTTGTGACCCCTCCTGCCCATTACAGGTAAAATCCCTGACAGTATTACCTGCTCAACCCGCGTCTGTTTTAGTGTTCTGACCAAATGCCTATATTTCCTAACTGTGGCAGTTGTACCCTCCCTCTCTACGTTATTTGTCCCTACGTGTACTAGAACAGATCCATCCTTACCCGAGCCTACGACGTTTTTTACCCTCTCAGTTATCGCACTCTATTTTGGCTCCAGGCAAGCAGACCACCACATCATCTCCCTTGTTTAAGACTCTGTCGGTCTTCCTAACTATCGAATCCCCCACAAACACCCTCGCTCTCTTCCTCACCCCCTCTATCACTGCTGCAGAATAACTCTTCCTTTCGATCCCCTCCATCACATTCTGTTCAACTCGCAGAGGAATTGACGAACTGGGACGAAAAGGAGGAGGCTGCACGATCAGCCATCGACAAGAGGAAATCTCGTCCGGCGACCAATCCATACAAAAAGCTGATGGGACACCTTTATGGATGGATGTATCAGTTACCCGTCATCGGGTTCAATTCGGGTAAGTATGATCTCAATGCCATTAAACAGTTCCTCATACCCTACTTCCTATCCACCACGTCAGAGACAGGGGAACAAGAACAAGACGACAAAGAAGAAGAGAACGAGGGTATCGGGTCTTTTTTCGTCACCAAACGCAACAACACGTGCATGTGTCTTTCGACGGATCAGCTGAAATCCTTAGACATGATCAATTACATAGCCCCCTCGTTCAGTTACGACAAGTATCTGAAGGCGTACGGATGCGAGGTGACGAAAGGTCATTTCCCGTACGAGTACATGGACCGTCTGGAGAGACTCGACGACACCGCACTTCCATCGAAACAGGCCTTCTTCAGTCGACAAAAGAACGAAAGTATTTCCGACGAGGATTATGCCAGTTGTCAAGAGGCCCGGCGCGACAACTCCACGACGACTTTGCGAGACCTTCTCGGCTGGTACAACAACAGGGACGTGGTTCCCTTTCTGCAGGCCATCGACAGACAGTTTGCCTTCTACCAGCAACGTGGTATAGACGCAAGGCATCAGCGTACCTGGTCTGACCTTGCTCTACCTGTTCAACGACCTCCCAGAGAAGACCTACTTTACCATCTTCAACGAGAAGAATAAAGATCTTCATCATCTCGTCAAAGATCGCGTGGTTGGCGGACCTTCGCTCGTTTCTCACCGTTATCACGAGAAAGGGGTCACCACGCAACGTCACAACTAGTACGGAGAGGCCGCTCGTTCGTGTCGGTCCATCGTCGGATACGATGCCAACGACCTGTACTTGTGGTCACTCATGCAAGATATGCCTGTGGGATGGTACACGCGACGACGGGAAGAGAACGACTTCCGACCCGAAGCGGCGCAGTTGTACGGACAGGTGGCTGCGGAATGGTTGACTTGGGAATCCGAACGCACAGGACGCGTCATACGACACCAGATCAACGGAAGAGAGAAGAGAATAGGCAAACTGTTGATGGAGGGTGGTGCAGCGAGACGAAAATGGCTTATCAGTACCACGGATGTTTTTTCTATGGCTGCCCGTGCACTGGTAAAGAGGTCAACGAGGTCAACGGGAAATCCATGACTGAACTGCTCGCCTAGGCCCGAAAGAACACCGTCTACCTCCGTCACTTTGTCAAGGTCTTCGAGTTGTGGGAATGCGAGTGGAAAAAGACGAGACGAGATCCTGTCATGAAAAGTGTCTGGATGCTGCATTTCCGCGACGACGTCACGCACGATGGACGATGACGTCGCAACAGATACTGAACGGCGTGAGTGCCGGAACCGTGTTCGGTCTGATCGAGTGTGACCTTTGCGTACCGGAAGCATTGCGCGAACACTTTGCCGAGATGCAGCCCGTGTTCAAGAAAATCCGTTTGACACGCGACGATCTCGGACCGTTCATGCGCCGATACGCAGAGGAGCACAATATCATGGCGACTCCGAGACGCATGCTCGTGGGTAGTTATCGAGGCGATAAGATATTGCTCGCCACGCCTCTGCTGCGATGGCATATGGACCACGGTCTCGAAATGACGCACGTGTATCAGGTCGTTGAGTACGATCCCGTCCCATGGTTCATTCGGTTCGGCGATGCAGTGTCCACGACGCGACGCGACTGAGACGTCCACTCGCACAAGGCCATCATCGCAGACACCATGAAGTTGCTGGGGAACTCGGGTTTCGGAAAGACCATCACCAACGTGGACCGACATCGTGACGTCAACTACTGCACGGAGAAGGCAGATTCTCTCATGGTCCATGATAGACGATTCCGACAACTCGACGTCGTCATCGACGAAGCGTACCAGATAGAGATGAACAAGAAAACCGTAACGTACACCCTGCCCGTGCACGTTGGATTGTTCGTTCTACAGTACGCCAATATGCGCATGTTGCAGTTATATTACGACTTCATCGACAGGTACCTGGAGCGCCCTCTTTTTCAGTACTGCGAGAAGGAGACAGACTCTGCCGATTTGGTCTTGGCCGCCGAGTCCGTCGACGCCCTCGTGACCCCGGAACTACGAGAACATTACTTCCGGCACCGCTCCGAATGCTTGCCGTCCGAATGTTGCGATGACCATCGTAACGAGTACGTGCGCTGTCGACTCGCCAATAAAACGTGGGTCGGCGACGAGGCGTGCTGTAAGGCGCGCAGGGCGTACGACAAGAGGACACCTGGCCTGTTCAAGGTGGTGTGGTCCGGTGACGGGTTCGTGGGGTTGTGTAGCAAGACGTACTATTGTTTCGGACCCACCGACAAATACAGCACCAAAGGACTGAGCAAACGTCACAACGACATCGAAAAGAACGCGTTCCTGGAGGTGCTCACCAACCGTTGGAGCGGAAGTGGAAAGAACCGCGGGTTCCGGGTGCGTCACTCGACCGTGTTGACGTACGTGCAGGAACGTGCGGCTCTCACCTACTTCTACGCCAAACGCGTGGTGCACGAGGACGGGGTGAGCACGGGTCCGGTGGACGTGTAGAAAAAGGCGATGCACTGTGGTCGTCTTTCATAAGCGAACATGGACGCACGGTGGAAACATCCTTTCACGTGCATTGTCGCCGGACCGACGGGATGCGGCAAAAGTACTTTCGTGACGCGTATGCTGCGTCACGCTGCTGCGATGATCGATCCACCCCCCGAACGGATCATGTAGTGTTACGGAGAATGGCAAAAGGCTTACGCAACGATGGATTTGGTCGACGTGCGGTTCGAGGAAGGGTTGCCGAGTGCGAGCATGTTCGATTCGTCGACGAGGAACCTCATCGTCATAGACGATCTCACGGCAGAAACGGACGAACGGGTCACGAACACACCTTGTTCACTGTTTAAAAATCAGTCATCACATGGTGGTGGATCCTCGTGACATCGCATCCATTTGGTGCTGTCCGGGATCTCGTCAAGACTTTAAAGAGACGTCGGTACCTGCTATCTATTTCGAACTCAAACAGGACACGCCCGAGGACAGGCGTCTGCGCACGGCCATCTTTCCAGACGACGGTCTTCAGTACGTGTACTTGCCGAAGGATAGTCTCTTCATTCGCACCATGTCTGAGCTGGTGAAGAGACACACTGTGTGCATACAGGCACTGAACAGAATCAAGAGCAACAAATTAAAAACGGCCATCATCGCCAACGCCGACACCGATTTGCTGTGTGCACTAGCCGAGTGTGCCTACAACATATTAAAAAAGAACATTCCATTAAGCGAATTATAGAGGCGATGTTTGTGTAAATACAGGACGAAGTTACGCGAGTTGGCTCAGAGATGAACGCCAGCTGCCAGGAGAAGACGCATCTTGCTGCAACAGCAGGTCGGCGAGGGACAGAGCGGAGGTTTCCTATCGGCCTTCCTAGCACCGTTGGCAAGTGCTGTCTTTCTACCCTTGCTCCGAGAGGTGCTGCTCAAGAGGTAGAGAGAGATGGAACACGCACGCAAGATGGCCTTGGTGGACCCACGAATGTTGGACACGCTTCGTTCACCTCCACCACCACCACCCCCGACGGACACCTTAGGTAAGAAGGTGCAAGCCCTCGATGACGAGATGAAGACCATCCTCGACAGAAAGGACATCGACGACAGGACCAAGGTAACACTGTACAATCAGATATTGCAACGGTGCAACGTCTTTATCCGATAAACACGTCAAGGAACCGGTACGCGTGGTCACGGTGAACGAGTCTGGGACGGGGGCGGGGGCGGGGGTGGCGGAGGGAGCAGTAGGAGCTCCTGCTACTAGCGCTACTAGCGATATAGAAGCCGACGTCGTGGACACCGTTCCCATGACCATGCAAGCCAAAGCCAGACGTTTGATAGAACATCTCAAAAGAGATATTGCGTGGACCGCTCGCGACGAATTGGTCCACGAGGGTGTGCCGGTTGCCGGAAGTAACGTGGTGGATCTCGTGAATGATCTGTTGCGTAAGAGAAAGACCGATCCAACGGGATGGCAACCGTTCGCAAGACAACTCTGTGCCATGAACCTGCCTATGGAGTTGTCGGTAACGTCACCAGGAGAGCCTACATACGTCAGGTGACGACGCCGACGATGACATCCACTCCAGGTCGTGTCGTCGAATGCCGACTACCCCTCGCTCTGGTGGTAGCGCATGAAGATCGCTCAGTTGGACACCCCTCGCTCGTCGACGCAGTCAGATGGAACATTCCATGCTCACCCCAGAACATCAACGCAAGGCTCTGGCGTCATTGGCTAGTTGGGAAGATATTTAAGACGATGCGGCACGTGTCCATTGCATAGTGTGCGCTCCGATGTCGAGCGATCCACAGGACACGTACTACCGTTGCGTCATCGTTGCAGTATTTTGCGGTGGACTTTACTTGATTGTCGACGCTATAGCTGGAACAGCGTACTCGTTGTCACTCATCGAGAACCGTGCTACTGAGTCAACATCACAACCACCACCGTCAATCCATCGGAACTCTTTTAATGGCGCCTAGGAAAGAACAACCACTGAGGACGGTCTATTTCGACCCGAAAAGGGTAGGTAGTTAAGGTGGAGTCGATGCGTTGCGACGCGTCACGCGCATGTCACGAAAAAGGGTCGCGGAATGGTTGTCAGAACAGGACACCTATACCCTACACAAACCGGCTAGACGTCATTTCAAGAGACTATGCGTCATCGTGGGTGGTCCACGTCAGCAGTGGCAGGCCGATCTCGTCGATCTGTCGAATTTGAAAAAGGACAACGACGGTATGACCTTTCTCCTCACGGTGATCGACGTCTTCTCGAAAGTGGCCTGGTGTGTTCCCATGAAGAACAAGTCCGCGGCGTCGTTGGTAGCAGCGCTTGACAGCACGTTCAGCAAAGGCTGGCCACAGACGTTGCAGACAGATCAAGGTCTGGAATTTCTGAATAAATCCGTTCAGGCTCTATTGAAGAAGGACGACATCCATCACTTATCCACGCACAACGCGGAGACGAAGGCGAGCGTCGTGGAAAGATTCAACAGAACGTTGAAGACGCGCATGTGGCGATACTTCACGAAACACCAAACGTGGCGATACATCGACGTCCTTCGGGACATGGTGCAATCGTACAACAACACCCCCCACCGCAGTATCGGTATGGCTCCCTCACAGGTAAGTTACTAAAATCAAGAACAGGTGTGGCAGCGTCTGCACGGACACGACGGTAAGGGCGTGCCCAAGTTGCGCGTGTCGGATCGCGTGCGCATCAGCAAGTAGAAAGGTAAGTTCGAAAAAGGCTTCGCGGCGAATTGGAGCGAAAAGATGTTCACGATACACGAGGTTCATCCCTCCGAACCACCCGTGTATCGATTGAGGGACGATCTCGGCGAAGTGCTGGAAGGCACCTTCTACGAAATGGAGCTGCAGAAGGTGTCGGTACCCGCCGATAAACTGTACTACGTGGAAGCGGTACTGCAGCGTTGTAAGGTAGGTAGACGAACGGAGGCTTTGGTGAAATGGTTCGGCTACCCCTCCACATTCAACAGCTGGATCGATGCCAAGGCACTCGTCCACTCTACTACAAAGACTAGCCACGCGTACGGTGACACTTCATTCGAGAAATGACACAAGACACGAAAACACGAGACTTCACCACCACCACCGTCATAGAACAGGAGGAGGAGGAACAATAGGACGTAGTAGTAGCAGAGGACAGTACTGACGCGCATAACGCAGAGGAAAGCAGCAGCAGCAGCAGCAGCACTCATTGGAATCTGTTCAGTACCGTGTGTCCTAAAGAGGAAATTGTCTTTCTGTGTCAGGTCCTCGTCTTGTTCACGGTCATTTACAACCTGACCACAGGTCACGATAATTCTGATATGTGGACGGCCCTGTTGAGTACTTATTTGGCTTATCTGCTCCCCAATCCCACGTTGCGACGCAATGGCGACTGATTTCTACCTGACACTGCCTAGCAACGCTTCCATGAAGATGTATCCCGACAATACGTTGGCTCATTACATCACCGACTTACCTCGACGTATCGATCTGACTGTACCGGCATACTTGGTACAACATAGGAATGTACGACACCTGGTTCTTCCTTAACGAGACAATTGCTATGGGTCTAACCCCGAGTGCAAAGATCAGTGCTGGATGTTACAAGTCTCCCATGACATTGATTAACCATGTTAACAAGGGACTGAACACTATGGTGACGGATAAGGTGAGGGCAAAATTGAGCTACAGCGCCATCACTAAAAAAATGACGTTGCACATGACACCAGGCACCGAGTTCACTGTGCCTCAACGCAATGCATTAGGAAGAATGTTAGGATTCGAACCGTCGGTGGTCCGCAGTCCGCCATCGCTAGCATCAGCAGGATGATCAGTACTAGGATCAATTATGGCAGCAATAACAACAGCAAAAGAGATGACAGGCACGGACGAGAACTCGAGACTAGGTGGAAGGAATATCGGTCTCACACCGCCGGCTACCGTGTTTTTGCCACCCAAAGAGACTCCCGATGGTCCGTACACCTACCGTAAAGAGGCCGAACACGTGGTGCAGATGGATCAAGGGTTCGATACCATATACATTTACATGTATGTCGTGGAGTCTCGCATAGTAGGTGAAAGTGTCGCACCTTTGTTGCGAGTCCTTCCGGTTGGTGGAAGTCAAGGCGAAACGGTATCCGATAGGTTCACTAACATTTACTACGTGCCTCTGTTGTAATCACACTTCAAGTCGATCGAGATCGATATAAGAGACGACACGCGTGCCATTCGAGTACAGTAGAGTGAAAGTGACGCTTCATTTCCGACGGCGCAGGACCGGACTGTTCTGAAGATGAATTACAACGAATATTACGCGCGTCATGCGGGTGGTGCACTGCCCTACTTCGCCGGAGCCCAATACCAGCGGGGTCACGGACTAGGCAGTCTGTTCGGAGGTCTGCTGCGCAGCGCCATGCCACTCATCAAGAGAGGTGCCGTGGCGTTGGGAAAGGGGACGTTGAAGACCGGCGTGCGCATAGCCGACGACGTCATGTCCGGACAGAGCATAAAAGAGCAACCAAACGACGCGTCACGGATGCCGGTAGGAATCTGATGCGTGGTCTTCTGGCCCCTTGCGTGCGAGCTCGTAAACGTATAAAACGTGCGCCAGCGAAGAAAGGAGTCACTTTAGCAAAGAGACGACGCAAGAGACAGACGTTCACGAAACGTGAAGCCGACATATTCGATAACGACGATGGCTTTCGTACATAGACAGTCGTGTGAAGGGGTCAAGACCGAACTGGATCTCTTTACCGTACCCCCACTCAGAACAGCATCGTCGACAGCCACGTAGTGGAACATCATCCCATGTCCTCTCTGGACTCGGGTGGACCGATATAATTCCTCATACCCGGATCGGGCGACGATTACCTGGATCTCGCCAACACGATGCTGCACGTGCAGGCGAAGTTGACACGAGCCAACGGGGACGATCTCGTCTTGACCGACCCCGTGGCGCCGGTCAATAACTGGCTGCATGCGCTGTTCAATCAAGTCGACCTCTACCTGAACGGCACGCTCGTGACCTATTCGACCAATACTTATGCGTATCGCGCCTACATAGAGACGCTGCTGAGCTACGGTCCCGATGCCAAGGACACGCAACTGACGAGTCAGCTGTGGCACAAGGACACGGCGACTCGCAAGGAGTCGCATGGTCGATATGATGGGCCGTCTCCATGTGGATCTCTTTCTGCAAGATAAATTCCTGATCAACGGCGTCGATGTCAAGATGCGACTGGTTCGTAGTAAGCCTGCTTTTGCACTCATGGCTGGTGGGCTCAACCCCGATTACAAAATACAAATCGTCAATGCCACCTTGTTTGCAAAGAAGGCCACCCTGAATCCGACCGTGCAGATGGCGCACATCAAGGCTCTGGAGAAGAGCACAGTCAAGTATCCGATGCGATCCGTCGAGTGCAAGGTGTACTCCATTCCTGCTGGCACTCGGTCGCACACGTAAGAGAATCTGTTCCTCGGTACCCTACCGAAGCGTCTGGGGCTGTGCTGCATCGATAACGATGCCTACAACGGCGTGTACACCAATAATCCGTTTCACGCCAAGAACAACGACATCAACTTCCACGCGGTGTACGTGGACGGACGACAGATACCCTCCAAACCTTTCCAGCCCAATTTCGAAGACGACCTCTTCGTCAGGAGCTACATGAGTATGTTCTCCTCGACCGGCAAGACGTGGCAGGACGAGGGGAACGGACTGACTCGCAGCGACTACCGACACGGCTACACCTTCTTCGGTTTCGACCTGACCCCCGACCAGTGCGACGGTCCCTGCTTCCATCTGGTACAAAAGGGCAACCTACGCATAGAACTGCATTTCCGCAACGCGCTGCTGAACACCGTGAACGTCGTCGTCGTCTACGCCGAGCTCGAGTCCGTGCTGGAAATCGACAAGAACCGCAACGTCATCTACGACTACTGAGATGGACACCCTGCAGATCGCTAGACTACTGGCGAAGGACCCGTGCGCCAGATCGATATTTCGCGGCGTCGTACCCAAAGACGAACTGCCCACGACGATAGACGACGCTCTGCCCGCGGCCCTCGTGTGCAACACCGACGACGGCGACGAACCGGGCGAACATTGGATAGCGCTGTACATGGACGCCGACGGATGCGGCTATTACTTCTGCTCGTACGGCTTGCCGCCTCGACACGCTGCGTTCCGCACCTTCCTGAACGAACATTGTTCCGATTGGACTCATAATAGCAACACGCTTCAGAGTCCTCTGTCTAACGTTTGTGGACAATGATGTGTTGCTTTTGTATTGCTTCGTTGTATTGGCGTTCCAATGAGAACTTTTGTTAACATATTCGGCACCGATCTAGTAGCTAACGATTGCCGCGTGTTTGATTGGCTTAAACAGCTGCGATAAGGTAGACTGTATTATCGATCGTCATAGTAGTAGTAGTAGTATATCGATGGAGCGTCTGGCGAGGTGGATGCACCACCCGTAAGCTCGCGACCTCTGGCGTGATGGTGTCGTTCAATAAAATATGTGTGCACTCGTTCCATACCGTGTTGTGTTGGTTTCTCGTCTCCATTCGTCTCTTTGATTGTTGATAATTAATGACCCTATTCTTAATTGTTGCGTATGGGTCACTCCGTCAGGGTTAATATCGCAAACGTCTACAGGGTGGGGTTACGACAGTTAGGGTTAACTGCAGCAGTCGATAGGGGTTATGGTTAGCACTCCAATCAAAAGTTGGGGTTACGACGGTTAGGGTTAGCTCCAATCGCCAGGGGGCGCTCTTTCATTTCGCCGTAATCTTAAAACCTATCTTTTCAAAATGGCCTATCCTCCTTAGCTTCTTGGCACCTCCATCCATCTGTTGACGACTTTTTGCATTGTATATGGTCACGAGAATGTCTAATCCTTTGGTTTTGTTGCGCCACTGAGCTCGGATTTTCCGAGGATATTGGCGCTAAAGAAGTCCTTTTATTATTATTATTATTATTAAGTGTATATAGGTCGCCGCTAGGGGACGCTCACGGTACCCAGGAGGCTCTGCGACCGGAAGGCACAGGTACCCTCCCTACTGGTCTACTCTTTCTCTCGGTCATTCCGTCACTATAACTACTAATGATGTTTTAGCTTTACCTCGCAATCTTATTAACAATCATATTGATTGCTATGAAAATGCAAATTTGTTGATAAGAAATTGTGTGAAATTATAATTATTTTTTACCTAGTTAATGGAATATATATTTTACTAAACTGGTATAAGTGATTATGTATTGTAACCTAATATCCGTCCTGTTTATATTTGTGACTACTGCGACACGACAAACGATAATTTTGGGACCAACACGGGAGAACGAGTCATGACCTACAAACCCTGGCCATGACCTTACACAAACATGTCTGTACAAGATACGGTGGAAATGTTTGTTGCAGCGAGGTAATTCAACAAGATTGCTATAGAAAGCAACACGCTCCATATGGCAAGTGGACAAGGAAGCTCATTGATAATCGAGGGTCCAACAATTTGCAATCTTTACGTGGCCCACTCTGTTAATTTGTTTGTTTAAACACATTCACGCTGACAAGATATACTGGATCAGCAGATACTTTGTTCCGTTCAGTTGTCTACATATAATAATATTATGTCCAGGCGAGAACTCCGCTGCCAAATCTACATAGGCTTTGTCAGCCATGAATTGCCTAAAAGCTGATGTCGCTTCCACAGATTGACACAGAAACGCATCACACATTTGAGTGTCATTATTTATTGTGGACTAATAAGAAATCACAAGACGGTTTTTCTATTTCTCCATTGTCCAGCGCGTCGTCTGCTGCTTCATTCCGTGACGACACCAGTGACTTTAGCAAGGCCGGTTTCTGAAGAAAAACACAAAAACACACCATGAGAGATAGATCGTGTGGCAGTTCACAATAGATACATGTTCTACTTCAAGTTTGACGAAATGTTTATCTTGCATTCTCCTCCTAGATGCAATGCATCTCGGGCGCCAAACTTTCAAGGGTTCGTCTACGGTCCAACGGCCGAGTCGTCTCAATTTTATTGTTTTCCGAAATCCTCCCCGCTATTACCCTTTGTATGAACTATCGAATTACCCTTTGTAATTATGTTTATATATTAAAACCCAGGTAAAGTGGCAATGGCTACTCGTAACTGCAACAGCTTTCCATGAATTAGTTAGCGTCAATGAAATTCTTACATGGATCCCTGCAGGAGCACAAGGGACATCCATACTTGTTTTGCTTGAATCCGGACTCGCAGTTTATCACGCAATTGAGGGGTCTACACCTCACCAGCACTGTCACAAATAAAGTTTGTTGTACAATTTTGGAACATGCAACTGTACATTTTCTTAATTCCAAGTCATCAAAGAAAACGTGAAAACGCCGTGTTTTGCATCAGTGTTAAATGGTTGTGAGTACGACGCAACATATGAAGCCAAAAGCAAATTATTTTACAAAACTCTCTGTCAATCCTTACGTCGACTGCGGCAGGAGCACATGGGACATCCATACTTGTTTGTGTTCTTTCCATATTTGCACTTGAGCGGGCACTTGATGCGGCGGCACGGCATTAACTTGGCCCGACAGTTCAGCTGACAAGCCCGTAATTTCAGGAACCGGTTATTGTTGCCGCCGCATCCGCCGTACATGAACTTCTCGCACGAGCCGGTCATCTTGTTGTAGAACCAACGTGGCATGTTGGCCTTGCATCGGCCTTTCACGGCCGGCATATAGCAGAAGGGCGGTAGACCTTCATGGAAACAGATCGTATACGGCGTATGATTAAATCAGTTCAGCAATATAGTAGCCCGGACATTGTTAGCGTATATAGTTCTTCTGTTGAAACTATGAAACTTCTGTTGAAACGCATAGAAACCCCCCTCAAGTACGATATCGTTTTTGCTAAAGCATTCAATCACATACATTCTAAGTTTATAGTATTATAAACGCGAACGGTATTTTAAATGTAGCCAACTGTAGATTGCCTTACTTCCGCTGGTCATAAAAGGATAATTGAAAACACCGTGTCCTTCATAAGCGGTAAATACGGTAACAGAGTGTGACATCTGGAACAAACTTACGAAACCGTCAAAATTCTAACGACCTCATAACATATGACCAACGTTTTAGCAGTTAACAATATCACGTTTTATTTGAATCCGCATGTGTCACAGCAGAACGTATTTCTCATAGAGATGCATGTCATATCATATTTGTGTTACACGGTCGTCGAAATGCAGCTAAAATAATTCATATTTTTTCTGAATTTTCAAGATTTCTGATTGAAATTAATGTTGATTTCGACAGATTTGTTTCATAGCAAATTATAGCTATGGCATTTTTGTAACAAAACGTGAGAACAATTGATTCCAACTTATATATTGACAGATGTCACCCACCCGGAGCCGCAGGAGACACCGGATTCTTGCACTGGTGACCGCATCCATTCGAGCAGCACACCATGCCTCGAGCAACACAGTTGGAACACTGCTCGGCACAGACGCTCCTTTCTCTCACTAGTGGACATCTTCCGATGAGCGCATTCCCTGATACTGCAAACGGCGGATAACAGTGATTTAGCACTAAGACGTGCAACAAACCATGCATTTTTTACGCTTTGGTCAACATTTCTTTACACTTATTGTGAATTTTTAATATAATTTTAATATATATATATATATATATATATATATATATATATATATATGTATAGATTGTTCATTATAAATATAATATATATATATATATATATATATATATATATATATGTATAGATTGTTCATTATACATATACGTTATATATATATATATATATATATATATGTAGAGTACTGATTTAGGAGTCATAGAATTAGTCTTACGAATGTGAACTACATACCGCTCACAGGGCCACCCGCATACACCGCCAGTAATAGACATAAGCACTGGTTGAACATGTTCATCTGAAACAATGAAACAATGTAATTTTTTAAGAAATCAAGTGTGTATGTGTATTAGCTGTGCAAAAAGAGGAATCACACTGCGGATACGAGCTAATAATGCCTATGCAGTCTTATTTATACCTTTATAATATGAACAATGGAGCATCATTAAGAATAGGAATTTTTTAAAACGATTTCTTATTTCATTGTGCTATGACTAAAAACTCAACACATGATAACTTAAAACTGTTATGGTCAATCAATATGAATCCTAGTTAAAGAACATTAACCTTAACGTATAGTTCATTATAGTAAGCTATAGTGCAAGATGATAATAAGACAAATCATTGATAGACCCAACAATGACAATGAACGACAGTGAGAAATCTGTCTTGGTGAAGATTATTAACAATGTTGATGTGCACAGCAACCATGCCTTTCAAGAAAACAAATTTAGCACGATCTTAGCAACAGACAAGAATATGTTTGTCGCTTGTATACACAGCTTTGTTACTCTACAGCTATGCTTTCGTTTACAAAAAAACTTTATGACTTAATGCGCTACACTACTTCGTTAGAGCATCGAGGAAATCCCACCAACCTTTCCAACGTCAACGTGGCTCTCCTCTGAATTCACTTCACCGGAGGCGCCGCTATAACTAACGGAGCATGCGTCATGGTTCACTGACCACGGACATTCACTGACTAGGCGCTCTTCGATTGGTCAGTCTGGGAATGTTCCATTTCTACTATCGAACTTCACGTTACAGTCACCCCTACGCTCGTACGCACACACACACGACGCCACAACTGCGCATTTTACTGCCTTGTGATTTATTTTAGTCAGCAGGCCGCTTTCTTATTACGTACGGGGTCGTGCACGTTAAATAACTGTCCTCATGAAACCGACATTTGCGAAATCAGGCTCATGTTTGTTGCTTATATATATATATATATATATATATATATATATATATATATATATATATATATATATATATATATATATATATATATATATATATATATATATATATATATATATATATATATATATAATGAGATGGCCTGAATTGACGGCTCAGTCGACCGTGTCGTGAAATTGTGGTCCGCCGGTGAGGATTGGATTCGCGTACACCTCGTCACGAGAATTTTACGGACAGAACAACGAACGTACATCAACACACAACGTGAAAACTATGAGACATAATAACGCGACATAATAGCACGTTGTTAAGCATGCAGTAACGCAGGCACACAGGGATGCTACCACGCAGGCACTCACGCACGCACGCACGCGCGCGCGCACACACACACGAATGACATAGATGCATGCCTGTCCTCGGGGTTTCGAGAAGGGGGTTCGAGGAAATGTTCAATTTTGTAGGACTGAGCCATGCTGTCCCGTACTAAGGCCGTATGAAGCAGTAAGGCCAGAGAGGAATGGGTCTGACCGATATTTGGCCAACTCTCAAAGTGTGAATCGTTGATCAATACACATTCCACAGTCAGTGGTAGATCTCAGTCCGTCGGTGATCCAGCTCTACTACACAAGCAACAAACCGTGCGGTGGTTTCCACTAATTACGTGCATGCACGGAATGTTATGTACGTTTATCAGGTAAAATGGCTTGGATTTGTATCTGTGAAAAAAATACTATTTTCCCGAATAATGCTGTTTACAATCTCATTTAATTATGTTAATTTGTATAGTGCTAAATAATAAATCCTCCACATCTGTGTTAACATAGGCATCAGTAAAGTTGGCTCTGTAAATATACATTGTATTCACCCAACAACATATTCTAGGCTCAAGCTTTTGGTGATATCACACGTGCTCAAAGGTGTTGACCATTTCAAGTTAGTGGATGTGGCCAAAGACTTTGGGCTGAGAAAGCAGATTGTTCAATAGAAAAATAGTATAATATTCACGAAGAACCACGTTCATACAAATCTTTATCAAGTAGACTTTGTAAAAGTTGATAATATTACCTTTTTTCTTTAAAACAGCGCAGTTTTTTTTATTTTCAATGGATCCACGTGAACTTACGAAAGTAAACTAGCACGTCGCTCTAAAATAAATACAAAAACTAAAGGTTAACGTAACTTAATAACGAAAATGTCACGTACAACATAAATGTTGCCGCTGTCCAACACAAAACAATGAATAATTGATCGTCCTGAAAACATGTCTTCACTTACGAGTTTTTCGGCCATAAATTATCTGTCTGACAACCAACAATGATGCCGATTCATCTCTAAAAATGTGTCCTCTCGTTTAGATTATTTTAGCTGTGCACAATTAGTCGTAATTGGTCGGTTTACTGCTTGCGTTATATACATACATCAGCCATCACCAATAACCCTATCAATAATGTTTGCATGTTGGGATTTTTACACAGAGATTGATGCAATTTCATATTGCCGTCTGGCCTATATCTTGCGGTGCCCGCACATGTGTTAATTCGGCAGTAGCACTGTATATTACGTACAGAGTGTCGTGGCATTTTCAGCAGACTACGGAAAGGCTCATACCACAGTTAAATTTCCTATTTGGTGGCCATGTTAACGTTTTGTATGAGTGAAAGAATATGTGACCATCAACACATATACACCTTGATGACATCCACTGGCAATATGTTACCATTGTGCTGAACAGTTAGTTCAAAATCACTAATCTGCATCACATTTAATTATTTCGCAAACGCGCTTACCCGCAGAATTGTCAAATTTCGCAAACATTATTGTACGTCCACGGTGTTTAAAGACTGTCGCCACCAAGATGCCTACTCAATTTTCAAATCCGCTTAATACTGCAACAAGTCATTGCCAATGATCCAACATTGTAACGTTTCACCCTTCCTGGCGGAATTATGTTACCTTATGTGACGATAACGTCATTGACATCGGCTAACTTACATATGACAGTACTTATGGAAATGTCCCTCTTTGGTATATTAGAAATGTCCTCATCTGTGGAACAACTGCATGTGTTCGTCGCCTCGCGGTGTCTTGACAATTAATTCTAACTTGATAAGATGCACTGGCACCTGATGGAAACCCTAATGATCCGCCCATGTAATGGTACAGTAGAGTTTAACCACTGCATTAACTCCATGCGAACTATTTATTGTTGTGCATTTTCTTATAATATGCAATCATATATTTGCAGGCCAATGACGTTTGGACACTCAACCGTGCTAGGATAATGGACGCCTGCGACTGGGAATCGTGAATTGTAGACTGACACTGTTTAGATTGTTCGTGGGCCAAGCTCAATATGAAATTGTTGTTATTGTTTTTGATCGCCTACTTCAGACACGGTTCTACTGCTGGAACGGTCTAACGGAAAGTGTTAAAGTTGTCCTGTACTTGTTCATATGTTTATTGTTTTAATGAAATGACGAATGAGGTGGTCGTCGTACTTACGCCGGAACAAAACATGTTCACTAAAGCAAGCAGTCAATAGATAATTTTTCCTTTCATTTATGATCCTCTGTAAAACACTATTTTTTATATTCAATCTCACTGATTTTTACTAAAGCTACGTCGTGTTCGTTCGTTCTTCAACTTTCTATAAATTTGAAAAGATAAAAACACGTTTTACCAATATTTTAATAATCATTCATTAGCTAAACAATCTTCTATTTTATACCCTTTTTATTCACTTTGTCGTGTGGTGTTATTGAACCACATTCTACTAGGTGTTCATAACTAACGTCTCTCCGTTCTGTAGTAAGCGTAATAAAGCTTATCTTTGTTCTCTCTAGTATGTGTACAGGCCCGTAGGAAGCAGACGTTTATGGTAAGCTAAACATTGATAACTGACTATGTTTTCATGTGATTTTGTTAAACTGCATAATTTTCTTTAAACAAAAAAATCCCAACACGCAAACAATAGTAGACTCAGCCAGTATGTAAAAGTGTTATTTCATCTATGTCAACGTTGGATTATTAGTGATGACTGATATTTGTATACTTCAACGCAAGCATTAAACCAATTAATTTCAAGTAATTGTGCAAAGCTAAAATAATCTCAACGACAAGACACATTTTCTTAAATGAAATGGCGTCATTGTTTTCTGTCAGACAGAACGTTTATGGCTGAACAAATCTTAAGTGATTACATTTCTTGAGGACGATCAATCATCCATTGTGGTGTGTTGGATAGCGGTAGCATGTATTCATGTTGTGCATGACATTATCTATATTATTAAATAACCTAAGTGCATGTTTTTGCATTGCTTAGCCGAAGAACCGATACAATCCTAGGTAATAGTCGTGGAACGGCGCTCCATGCTGAGACACGGTCGTTGACTATCGAGCAGGTGCGCTGTGAAACGTCGCTCAATGCGTGCGACACGCTTGCTGATATTGGCCAGATTCATACAGTCGTTACCGTTATACTACATTTTCGACGGAGAAGGATCGTGTATTCTGTGTCCATGACTTCGCAAATAACAAGAAGTGGTCGTCGTCGTACTTGCCCCGGATCAAAGACATAACCACACAGGCAAGCAGATGTTCGGACGGTCTCGGTAGGGTGCATACCGGCGTGGGCTTCATACTCACTCTTGCTACGGTCGGCCTCTTGGTTGAAGGCCCACTCCCCAGTTCTAGGTTTAATTGTTTCCAGCACTCGACAACGTTCTATTAACTGACTAGTCTGTATGTTGTGGTTACTACAATTGTATGGTGTTTTGATGTATCATTCGATTAGTCAGCCTTTTACAAAACAATATCCCTAAACTGACCTTTCATATGTTGTTTTTTCGTCTCAGTTCAATGAGACGGGACCGACATTAACGAGATCATCCGAATAATGAGGGAAACACCGTCCCCAATGTTGAGAGCCATTATCTTGCACCACAAATACCAATGCCCGGTCCGGGTCTTGAACTCAGAACGATGTCGTGTAAAGCAGATGTGCTAACAACTACATTACCGAGCCTCACAGGATAGGTTTTTTATGACGCAATGATGAACTCTTTAGATAATTATTTTTTTTATTAAGAAATAACCCCGGAACTTCCCGAACTTTACTTTATTAAGTTTGTACAGGTACAATTAACTGTTCTACGTAATTTGATTGCAATTCAAAGAAGCAAACTCCAGATTGGAAGTGGACAATAACTGTGGTTTGCTCCCATATACAGTGCTACAGCCGAGTTGAAGCAGGCGCGTGGACCGCGAGACGTAGGCCAGACGTTATCGCCTTCTTAAATTTAGTCCATACATCATGATACACAATGTCTTCATGTGTTTTTTTCGTAAATTGCCTCAGTTTATTCGTAAAAAAATCCCACCACGCCAACGGTAGTAGACCCCGCCAGTATGTAAACGTTTTCTTTCATCTACGTCAATGTTGGGTTATTAGTGATGGCTGATGTATTTATGCTTCACCGAAAGCATTAAACCGACCAATTAGGACTAGCTGTGCACATCTAATATAATCTCAACGACAGGATACATATTCTGAGATGAAATGCCATCTTTGTTTGCCGTCAGACAAACCGTTTATGACTGAAAAAACGTAAGTGATGACATGGTGGAGGAAGATCAATCATTCAATTATGTATTTTGGATAGCGGCAACATGCATTGACGTTGTTCATTATCTTAAATTGCATCCGTTTCTTTGTAAAACATTCCCAACGCACAAAGTAGACCCCGACAGTATGCAAAAAGTGTTCTTTGATATATGTTTAATGTTGGGTTATTACTGATGTTGATGTCTGTGTATTCCAACGCAAGCATTAAACGACCAATTAACCACTCAAGCAATCAGATATTCGCACGCTCTCGGCAGGGTACATATCGGCGGAGGCTCTTGCTGCGCTCGGTTTCTTGGTTGAAGGCCTACTCCCCAGTTTTAGTTCTAGTTGTTTCCAGCACTCGGCAATGTTCTGTAAACTAACGAGTTTGAATGTTGTGGTTATTACAGTTGTATGGTGTTTAGGTGTCTCGTTCAACTCGTCAGTATTTTACAAAACATTATCGCTAAGCCCACTTTACTAACGTTATATTAACTGGCTAGTCTGTATGTTACGGTTACTATAATGGTATGGTGTTTCGAGGTCCAATTCAACTAGTCAGCCTTTTACAAAGCATTAATGCTAAGCCGACCTTCGATATGCTGGCATTGAGGGTGGTCACTGCCAGGGTGCAAGTCGTCCTCGATGGTTCTTTTACGTCTCAATTCAATGAGACGGGACAGACATTAACGTGATCATCCAAATAACGAGGGATACACAGTCTCCAATGTTGAGAGCCATTATTTTATACCACAAATACCGATGCCCGGTCCGGGTCTTGAACTCAGAACGATGTCGTGTAAAGCAGATGTGCTAACAACTACATTACCGTGCCTCACAGGATAGGTTTTTATGAAGCCATGGTGACATTTTTAGATAATTGTTTTTTATGAAGAAATAACCCCGGAACTTCCCGAACTTTACTCTACTAAGTTCCATTTGTACAGGTACAATTAACTGTTCTACGTAATTTGATTGCAATTCAAACAAACAAACTCCAGATTGGAGTGGACAATGAAGCCAATCGCTTAATGACAGCGTTTTTTTTATAATACGTGTAGCCCGCCCTTTTTATATATTTTTCAAAGGGATTGAACACATTTCACACTGCAAACATTGTTATATTCAATATCACTGTTCTTTACTAAAGCTACTTCGTGTTCTTTCGTTCTTCAACGTTACATACATTTGTAGAAAAAACTTCTTACCAATATTTTCATAATCATTCATTAGATAAACAAATCGTCTGCTTTGCAATCAACAAAGCAGAGTCGAATTAAATCTCAGGCGAATTTTCGAGCAGTCTCTTCCTGATGTTATTGAACAATAATTACAGTTTGTATTATATAACAACTCATACAGAATGTTAAATAGGCTGCCTATGAGATACAGCGCCAGCCACATGTTTGCTGCGGCTAATGTAAACTCTTGTACATGCGTCACCAGAAATACTATTTATAGTTTAATGACTAGGATTGAGAAGTCATTGAATCCAATTATTCAGGTCATTATATTTCGCGACACCTATTGTACATCTAAATTGAGAATTCACTGGATTGCATCCTTGTATAATCTTTAAATATACGTTTTTATTTAGTAATTTTTTTGTTATATTTTTTATTTTATATAAACAAACTGCTGATTGTCTGAAACAATTAAATTATTATACATATGGATTGTGATGTGTATGTAATATTATATATATATATATATATATATATATATATATATATATATATATATATATATATATATATATATATATATATATATATATATATATATATATATATATATATATATATATATATCTACATGTACTTTATGTATATCTATGGACTTTTTGTGTGAATTAAAAACATTATTATTATTATTATTATATATCACAGGGCATTTAAAAAAGTGAAGTGACTATTACATGAATATCACTAAAACAATGAACGCAAAAACAAATACTGGACTACTGTATATACTTTCAGCATGACCGTTCCAGCAATAAAACCATATATGAAGTAGGCTATCAAAAACAATACTAAACTTACATACTGAGATTAGATTTGGCCGATGTGTGCACATGTTCTCCGCTTTGCAATACGTTCACGAAAAATATCAACAGTGGCCATGTGTGTTTACAATACACGATTTCCGGTCGTAGGCGTCTAAAATTCTAGCACAGCCGAGTATCAAATGTCATTTGCCTGCAAAAAATATGATTGCGTACTTTAACAACAATAAACAGCTCGCATGTATTTAATACAGTGTTAAATACTAGCGTTGTTCCGTTACACGGATCCAGGGGGAGTCCACCAAGTGCCCGAACAAACACTTTGTTTTGGTCGATTTGTTTTTTATCAAGTCAGAATTAATTGTGAAGACACCGAGAGGTGACGCAGTTGTTCCCCTGATGAGGAGATTTCTAAAATGTTAACCTGCGACATTGTCACAAGTACTGTCATACGTAAGTTAGCCGATCTCAATGATTTTATTGTCACACGTGGCAGCAGTATTCAGCCTGGAACGCTGAGACTTTTACAAGGGTGATTGTTTTGGCATGAACCGGATTTAAACAAATGCGAAGGCATCGTGGTGGCGACATTCTCTAAGCACCGCAGACGTATCAATATCTTTGCGAAATCTGACAATTTTTAAGTTAGGCTCGTTTGCAACAAAACCAAAAGTTCTGGAGCTAAGTGATGTTCACCCAATGTCAAAGTCAATGTTGGTTTTTTAGTGACGAAAAATGTGTGTATACATAAGCGCAAGCATTAAACCGACCAATTAGGACTAATTGGGCATACCTAAAATAATCTCAACGACATGATATATTTTCTGAGATGAAAAGCATCGTTGATTGCCGTCAGACAAAACGTTTATGACTGAAAAAATCGTAAGTGATGATATGTTTGAGGAAGATCAATCATTCATTGTTGTGTGTTGGATAGCTGCAGCATTTATTGATGTTGTTCATTATTTTAATTGCATCAGTTTCTTTGTAAAAACATTCCCAACGCACAAATAATACTACACCCCGCCAGTATGCAAAAACATTTCTTTGATCTACGTTAATGTTGGGTGTTTAGTGACGAAAGATGTATGTATAGTTAAGCGCAAGCATTAAACCGACCAATTACGACTAATTGTGAACAGCTACAAAACTCTCAACGACAGTATACATTTTCTGAGATGAAAAGGCATCGTTGATGGACGTCAGACAAAACGTTTATGGCTGAATAAATTGTAAGTGATGACATTTTTGAGGACGATCAATCATTCATTGTTGTGTGTTGGATAGTGGCAGCATTTATTGACGTTGTTCATTATTTTAATTGCATCAGTTTATTGTAAAACTTTCCCAACGCACAACCAATAGTAGACCCCGCCAGTATGCAAAAAGTGTTCTTTGATCAATGTTAATGCTGGGTTTTTAGTGAAGAATGATGTATGCATACTTCAGCTAAAGCATTAGACCGACCAATTACGACTAATTGTGAACATCTACAATACTCTCAACCACAAGACACATTTTCTGAGATGAACCAGCATCATTGTTAGCTGTCAGACGTAATGATTATGGCTGAAAAAATCGCAAGTGATGACATGTTTGAGGACGATCAATCATTCATTGTTGTGTGTTGGATAGCGGCAGCATTTACTGATGTTGTACATGACATTATCGTTATTAAGTTACATTAGCGCTTAGTTTTTGCTTGCGACATGCGCATTTAGCTGACAAGGCTACAAACTGCGCTATTTTGAAGAAAAAAGGTAATATGATCAACTTTCGCAAAGTCTACTTGTCAACGATTTGTAAGCTCGTGGTTCGTCATGAATATGATGTTAATTTTCTATTGAACAGTCTGCGTTCTCAGCCCAAGTGTTTGGCTACATCCACTAATTTGAACTGTTCAACACTTTTGAGCACATGTGGTATCACCAAACGATTCAGACTAGTGTGTTTTGTTCCAGATTTCAGGCGGGTAATCTTGAGTGAATACACAGTTCCCTTTTACAAAAATAGACCCATTAATACAGTATGCTTATGACTCAATGTATATTTATAGACCTAACATTAGTGGGACATATGTAAACACATATGTGGAGGTTTTGTTCTTTAACATTATGCAAATTAGCCTAATTAAATTAGATTGTGAATAGCATAACTTAGGTAAATTGTATTTTATATATATATATATATATATATATATATATATATATATATATATATATATATATATATATATATATATATATATATATATAAATAAACGTTGCTAGGGCCTATGTTAACACATATGTGGACGTATTTATATAATTTAACACTCTGCACATTAACATAATTAAATGAGAATGTATATATATATATTATTATATTATATATATATATATATATATATATATATATATATATATATATATATATATATAATATATTATAATATATATATATATATATATATATATATATATATATATATATATATATATATATATATATATATATATATATATATATATATATATATATATATATATATATATATATATATATATATATATATATATATATATATATATATATATATATATATATATATATATATATATATATATATATATATATATATATATATATATATATATATATATATATATATATATATATATATATTATATATATATATATATTATATATATGTGTTATATATATATATATATATATATATATATATATATATATATATATACATAAATTCCATTTTACGTGATATAATACACAACAAATTCCATGCCGTAGCTAATGGAAAACGAAGCACAGTGTGTTGCTTGTGTAGTAGGGCTGGATCACCCAAATGACTGAGGTATACCACTGACTGGGGAATGTGCACAACGATTCACACCTTGAGGGTTGGACAAATATTGGTCAGCCCTATTCCTATGGCCTTACTGCTTCCTACGGGCTTAAAATATGACAGAATGGCTCAGTCCGACACGACTGAACATTTCCCCGAACCACCTTTTCTAAACGTGCGTGTGTGTGAATGTGTGTGCGTGTGTGGGGGTGGGTGGGTGGGTGGGGGTGTGTGCATGCGTGCGTCCGTGCGTGCGTGCGTGCGTGCGTGCGTGCGTACACAACACTCTATTATTATGTCATCTTATAATCTTATCTCCTTCGTAGTCTTCACGTTGGGTTTTGATGTACGTTCTTTCTTCTGTCCATAACATTTTCCTGAAGAGGTGCACACCAAGCCAATCCCAAAGTCACGCAAGTCTCCCGAGTCGGTAATGAAATCTGACCCATTGTTGAAGTTCTAGCCCATCTATGACGCCCAATCCTCCGGTGATGACAATATTTTGACAATAACAAAAGCTGTTATAAACATAATAAACTGCATGTAGCTAACGGTCGCCATAAGTATGCGCTGGAAGTTATCGGTATTACATATGCCATAACTGTGATTCTGATATTTGATAACCCATGCTTGGCCTGTCCAATGCCTTGGATTAATTTAAATGATTGTTTGGTAAACATTTTGATGTATTTAATGGGATGCGCCTACGTAACCCAGGGGTGCGCCAACCTAGCTCGTACACTGGGAATGTTGGCGCAATTGAGGAAAGGTCAGAGAATGGGTAATATCGTGAATACTGCAATAGTTAGGAAATCGCTGAATATGTCTAGTAATGCGTGATGGAACAGGGAACATACGAATACCATGTGGGCGTACCTAGAATTTTAACACGATTTGACAAGATTTAACAAGATTTTTATCCAAAAGCAAATATCAGATGGCAAGTCGTCAACGAAGTCATTGCTTTATTACACCAATTTTCTATTTACGTGTAATCCGCGAGATTGCTGTCCAAATAACAGCACTATGCAGATTGTTAGACCATGCATGCATCATGTTATTTGAAGCGCTTTTAAAGAATGGGCATTTCTGGCCTTGATGTATCCAGCTCTCTCCTTTATCCGGGACATTTGATGACAAAATAATCTTCTTTGTCAACAACAGAACGATTCCATACCCGGTTCATCTACACGCTCGACTTTGCCTCACTTTGCTGCTGCAGTATGAACAACTCATAGTAATCAGCACATAACGACAACTGAGTGTAGGACTTAACCCCTCACGGACATAATCTCTCGGGACAAAGCACCTCAGGACATAACCCTTCATGGGGTAGGACAGATCCCCGCAATTATATTTACCCCGGTATATGAGATTGAGAAGATTTTATTTCACTGTTTTTATAGTTTGATGTTTCAAATGCTACACTAATTAATTGCAGTCAATGAAGTTCAAACAGTCTCTTGAAAACAACCATTTGAAATCCCAATTAGCTTGCATCAAACATTGACTCAAATTGACTTGGAGAATCCTTTTCAAAGCAAGTATATTTGCTTTGAAATGTACGTCTAACCCCAAATATTATCTCACCTGTATTAAGTTCAAACATACATTTGAATTCATAATTAGTCTCTTGAAAACAGTAACTGAAATCTATGAGGTAATTTCAACGAAAATCTATCCTTTCAGTCTGACAGTTGTGTCAAAATAATTACAGTTTAAAGTTAAGTCGAATTGCATCGCATAAACTGATAAAAAGTTAATTCTTATTTTGTGAATTAGCCAAATGCCCGGATGACATCGTAATTTGCTAATTATGTATGCCCCAGCATCTGGGTGCATACCTAATGTCAGTCACAATGAAAAGTACACGTTGCATCCAAGCGATGATGTGTGCGAAAAACGGTGGCGCCATAGCGCGGAGCCTGGATAAGCGAGGCCCTAATCGCCTCTGATGTGGCAGTTGGTTGGCGGATGGATTGTGATATCTTTTGTCAAAGACAATGATGGCCCGATGAAACTTCCGTGTCACACAGTCACATTGTAGCACGCGTAGTTCCCGTTATACATGTGGCCATGTGATTTTATGGGACAAAACTCCATTATCCGCACCATCATCCAACACGTAGTTATTGAATCTCACAGTTTTGGGGAGCAATTATTATCTGGGGGAGCCAAAGAAATCTATTTGAGCAATACCGTGACGGGCACGCTGTAGGAGAAGGTGGAGGCATATATGCACGCTGAGGTATGTCCGCACACCTCTTTATTGACCAAACCGCGTAGTATTTGGTTTCAAAACAGTGTTCTACGGTAGCACCTAACATCAGGACACTTTAGCCGGGAGTTCCTTTTGCACGCGTTTTATCACAGTTTTCTTCGTACCGCATCTAACGATCGGCGCACCACAAAAATGTGTGCATATTGCACTGCCATCTAGCGAATGCATCGTACGCTAGCCTCCATTATCCAGTTCGGAGACGCAAAGAAAAAAATACAAGAGCGCAAGGTATGTAATTGTTACTACTTTATTTATTTCTAGTATTTGTAATCTACATAAAATTTATTTTAATGTTGATTTGAGCTGATATTGAAAAAGCAAACGTCTGCTAAAACGGTAATGAAACCAAGCCCAAGCAAGGGCCAAGTCCTCCAAGGGCAATGTTAACCCCCCCCCCCCCCGGTATCAATATTCCGATCGGGGTCAAATGTTTTATTCTTAATAGAATGTGCACAGGAGATCGAAATGCTAAACCATTAACAGTTATTTCATCCATAGAGTGCAAACAATGGCTAGAACAATTGTATTGAGTGAAATACTTACGATTAGTACTGCCACCTAGCGTTCAGTGTTGTATTATATTAAATATTTCTTCCAAAAAGTAAACTTTATCTTACGTTTGTATCTCCAGTGACAGGTAACGCGATAATCCATGAACATTTAGCAAATTTGACATCGTTGTCGTTAACTATTCTATATTATATATATAAATGTCAGCTTGTTCTAAAAGGCAGCCTAGCCTGGTCACACTGGCCTAAGCCAGTTTGGCCTCAAATGTCTAAAACCATTTATTTCTGCAGCTTGTTCTGTTGATAGTTGTTTCAATTTAAGGGGTTGTACTACCTAGCGGGGGTGTTTTTTGTATTTGTCAACATCTAAATATTGACATATACCTGTCTGTACCGTGTCATATCCCAGCTTATGTTTGGCAATGAAAACCACCACACAGAACTATGAGTTCGGACAGTGCTGGAGATGATTAACAATTAAACATTTTACAAAAAAATTAAGGCATTGAAGGCCATGTCACCTGAGCATGCTGCAAATAAAACGAACCTATTGGAATATGTAATACAGACTTCTGTAGGAGAACTTCCCGCAGACATGGAGGTACAAGTATGGTACAGTGATACAGAGCAGAGTTGTGTTTCTCTGCTACAGATGGTGAATACTGTGGACTGTTGCATTTATATGCATTGACAAATGTGCTGAACAGGGCAATTGTTTCAATATACCCACGTGTTGACAATGTAGGTGTAGATTGTATTATCACCTGTTCATAGTGTCAGCTCCACTACTGAGTCTGTTCACATCATGTGGACAAATCTAACTGCATCACAATTAGGTTGTAACCAGCAATCAAATCATTTTGTTGCATGTGTGCCAAGGTTACCTCAAGCTCAACCACCTTACATACTACCTGCATTAACAGAAAAAAACAACTATTCACAGCACCTGCATTGACAGATAAGCAACCTTGCACACTACCTACGTCACCTGATGTGCAAATGTCCACACCTTCTGCATCACCATATCAGTGACCGTCCAGACGACAGGAAGAATCCAGCTATAACAAAACATTTCGATACATAAAAAAGCGACCCTGTGAAGATGATAATGATGACGATGATGTCTCCCAAGTCTAAGACCATAATGTTGGCTGTGGCCCTACGATTACCCCTGTAAGCCAACATTATGCAGATTGCTGATGAAGCATTAGGTTGATTAATTAATCAGTTACTACTGGGGTTTTATCATAGCAACTATCGCATATCAAGTTTATCCACACAATTTTTTTATATTTTTTATGTTGTTACTTTCGCTTTTTGTGACAATACATTTAGTGATAATTTAGCACATTTTAAATATTATATGTGTAACATGTGCAACACAGACATTCAGATCTCATTTGGAGTGAAGACCGACTTGACATCCCACCAAAAATCAACAAAACACAAGAAATCAGAAAGCTCAAACAGCAGTTCCCATGTATAAATTTCTAAACCACAAAACTGGAAAAAACAAGGTATGTGCTAGTATATTCACATGTTGTTGCTATGTTATATCCATTGGATGACCTTCAACATCATATGGATGATTGTGGGAGAGCAATTTCAGGGCTCTGTGTGCAGGATATAGTGCTTTGCCAAGGGCACTAGTTCTTTGACAGGAAGACGACTGCTGCTTCACAGATTGTCTCTGTTTGCAGTGCTCTGACATTGTGTACACACTTATTTTTTTGCCCTTCACAATTAAGTTTGTGCTCTTTAGGTTTTTATAGATTGTTTTCAGTGCTTTTTCAGCCTACACTTCCTTTGGAATTCAGCCAATTTTCTTTTGCAGTTTTCATATTGTTAGTGATAGTTTCTGTGGTTACAAGTTTATCAACATATTCATCTGGAAGAAAGACACTGTAGAAACCAACTAAATTTACTCAATAGTCAGATAAACAAAATATAATTTGATCATTGAAAAGTTCAAATGAAATAATAAAAAACCAACCAACACTTAGCGAATGCCATACACAGGGTTAAGTAGATTTGATTTTAAAAATTAATATTTAAAATGTTATTAAATGAAATTACTTGACCATTTGATGGCATTTAATTAAATATACTATTTGCATGAACACATGCAAAACAAATCAGTATTTACATACCTTTTCATATAGATGACTTTGGATTTCACGCTTTCGGCAAAGTATGTTACAGATTAATTAAATTTGCACCTTACAGTTTTCAGTATATTGTACATTCTGGTGAACAAAATAAACAAGTTGCAAATAACATTTGGGTGGTGTTTCCATCTACCAGTAGTATGTAAAGTAATGCACCACCGTAGCACCATTGTGGCTGACATTATATATTAGGTGGTGTTGTGGCTGACTTACATGTGGCTGACGTTATATATTAGGTGGTGTTGTGGCTGACTTACATGTGGCTGACGTTATATATTAGGTGGTGTTGTGGCTGACTTACATGTGGCTGACGTTATATATTAGGTGGTGTTGTGGCTGACTTACATGTGGCTGACGTTATATATTAGGTGGTGTTGTGGCTGACTTACATGTGGCTGACGTTATATATTAGGTGGTGTTGTGGCTGACTTACATGTGGCTGACGTTATATATTAGGTGGTGTTGTGGCTGACTTACATGTGGCTGACGTTATATATTAGGTGGTGTGTGGCTGACTTACATGTGGCTGACGTTATATATTAGGTGGTGTTGTGGCTGACTTACATGTGGCTGACGTTAAAATGTTTTATGTCACATTAAATTTCACAAATGCAAATTTCAAGTCAAATAATATCAACTGTTGCCAGCCAAGGATATGCATACACAGCCAAATGGGTTGACCACGAGAGAAGGATCGATCACATATGGCATGACATTTGCAAGATATAAGATCCCACTGGATAAACACATTTCTCAGTCCTTTGTAATGTCGTCTCCTGCTGTTACCACACAGTAATGCTGATTGTGAAAGATTTGTTCTCTATAATCAAACAAAACCTGGAGGAGCACAGATCTAGCATGGCAGTTGAAAGTTTGGCTGCCTTGGCGACTACAAAGGTAAACTTAAGCAACAGGGGCACGAAATGCTACACATTAAACCCGTCAAACGAATTTCTCAAAAAGACGAAGAAGGCTACAGTGAAGCACCTCTGCAAATGAGAAATAATCACTTTTGTAAGACTACACTGGTCAAACTATTCCTTGGTTTTAAAGGAAATCCATTTAAATTTCTTTAATCTCCTACAATCCCTTAAAATGTGTTTATATTCTTTATTTTTGCAAATATTCCTTAACATGTTTGTTTTTCATGGCAAGTGAATTCCATTATTTCCACCCACAACATTATTTCTGATTTTCCGTGAATATGTCTAATTTTAACCAGCTGAGTACATACTAGCCAGTGTATTCTTAGGACTAATTCGGGTAGAAACTATCCACACTGGACCTGCATTGGACCCAACATTCCTTTAAAATCCTGATAAATTTCCTTTAAATAAATTTTTTTGTAATTCCTTTACTTTTTTCCGAGGGTGGTGTGATGACTGAGACTACCTTATTTTGTGTGCATTAAGCTTGGCTAAAATGAATTTGTATGTTGAGCATTTAAATGCACATTCACATGCAGCCGTTACATTTTCTGTGCATTTATATTTGAATGTATATTTAAACATTTACAATTGGATGTATAGCTAAACATTTACATTTGGATGTATATCTAAGCATTTACATTTGGATGTATATCTAAACATTTACATTTGAATACAACCTCCAAATACTTGATATCTCAAAAGCCCAACCAATTTCAGATGCTTTTAAATGCAGACATAAGTGTTGGAATAATAACACTCAAAGTGTTATATTATTGCTTAATAAGCCTCATATTTTATACTATTTGATTCTAATTCATAATGAATAAAACCTGCATTAAAAATAATATTCCATACAAAGCAAAATATTTGAGATAAATTCAAATGCATTTACAAATGTTTAACCAAACCATTTTAATGTTGATTGTGACCTCAGAACATTTGCAATTATAATGCAATTCTGGAAAATGGCATTTACATTTGAATAAACATTTTAATGCACTGACAGACATTGTTTAACAAACCTGGTGAGTATGTCTTTAAATGTTAAGAGGGTTACCAGGGTTGTATGCAAGTGAGGTATTTTACCAAGCCACAGCCTTGGTTGTTTGTTTATGTCGAGTGAATTACTTGAATCACAGTGGGCGTCCGTGCTTTTCCGTCTGTTGAATAAGTTCACCTTTGTAATGATCATATGTAGTGATCACATGTAATGATCATATGTAGTGATCAAGACAGCCAAATTACAGCCAGATTTAAATGTACAAAGTCTGATCGTTTGTATTGTTTGTTTTTATTGTTTGTATTGTTTCAATTATTTATTACTCCCAATTGTGTTTCATTGCGGAAATATTATATTTCAAATATATTTTTGAGATAAGTGAAACACAGCATACTTTAGCAAGTATATGAAAAATATTTTACAATGTTTTTTAACTGGAAACTATTATACAGATTTTTACAGAAACCTGTTCACATCTGAAGACATGCTGATGCAAGATTAATATTTGACATGTGTGTAATATAGGATGAACTGTAAGCTTTTATTGTCATACTCATTGCATTATCAGGGTGTGTTAGTAGTTAAAGTGAGAAACAACTATTATAACTATGTACATTACAAGTACGCTGGTGTCCACTTTCTCATTGTATCAATATGTGTGGATCGTTGAGTGAATAACCATTCTGACACATTATTGCATACCAACTCAGTTGTACATAATTTTGTACATAATACGTTGCTTCTTTAATTGAGGGTTAATTAACCAAAAAAAGTAATTTATTTGGTAAAACACTGCATGTATAAAGAAAATGGAAATGTATGGACAAGTTTTAAAGTAAATATCATATAATGGTATGTTCATATAAAACCTTATAATTATATTACACTGTTGAAATACTGAGATTAGCATTAAAGAGCCAAAGTAATACAACACATTAAAATAATAACCTTTTGTATAAATAAATGTTGGCTTTAAAATGATACTATGAAACTTAAAGGACGAACCGGTTGTTTAATTAATGTCTCACATTTCCTATTAATGTCACGTGACACAAATATTTACATCACTAGTCATTAGTTACTTTGCATAAGTCGTATCCACGGTTATGACAATACTTATGATGAAAAGCAATCAGAACGCACATTGTAAATCATATTAACATTCCAAGTGTAAGACTGTCAGCTTCGAGCTAATGCCAGTAATGGATGTCTTTCTTCGTCTCAATCACGCGCTCACTTCGCAAGTTTGTTTACATGTTTTATCTCCGCCAAAATGAGCAAAACACCCTCCAGAACTTCAAACATACACTGCTATACGATACTATAGTTCGATAGACAATTACTACTTACACACGTACTTGAAGAACGGATATTTATGAACCTGAAAAAACTATGACGATAAAGACGAACTTGAAATAACAGTGAGCTAGAACATCGCATAATTTATTATTCTGACCTGTGCGTGGCGCCACCTAACGTTCTCATAGCAAGATCATTCTTGGCTTCAGTGGACAGTGGTATGGGGTTGTTTTAGTTATACAGTACATCACTAGCCAGACCTAGCCAAAATAAAAATAAAAAATTTTTGTTAATAAATGATCAATGAAAGACACAATTGTTTTTTTCGTGAATCAAGGTGAATCCCAGATTTGCGAGAATCGTGAAATTTTCACCTTAAAAAAATACTTTCACATAAAGAAATAAAACACGATGTATATGAGAGTAAAGGACGTTTATTCAGCTTCACAGGCATATGCAAATATTTATTATAGGTGGTTAACGTCAGCTGCTATGAACCGTTAAAGGCACCCCCTATAAACGTGCCTATGTGGGTACTAGTGCCCTGTGCCGGGCTTTGGGTCCAAGCCCGGCCCGGCCCGGGCCGGGCCGGGCCGGGCCGGGCCGGGCCTCTACATAATTTCGCGGGCCGGGCCGGGCCTGGGCCTACATACTGCGGGCCCGGGCCGGGCCTGGGCTGAAAACAATTTAAACACAACGGGCTTGGGCCGGGCCTGGGCCTAGTGTGAGCGGGCCGGGCCGGGCCAGGGCTGGGCCTGGACATAATAAAAATATTCATACAAAACACCGATTATTACTTTATTTTTTAATAAAAACTGATTATAAATTGTAATTCCAGTTAATGAATGCTTAAAATTATTTCTTTAGTATTATATAGTTGCAAATTGAGACCTTGCATGGAATCTAATGGCTGGAAGTAGCCAGCCCTAAGTGTTTACTTTATAAATATTTGCAGAGGCAATCAAGCCATGATTAACCATCAACTTATCACCCTTTGACCCTACCAGTGGACATTCTATTGTCTAGGTCTTCCCTCCAAACATTGCCCACCTGAATGACCTGCCCACTGCCAAGTGCCCACTTGGCCACTAGCCCACTACCCAGTACCCAACCCAGTTGGTAACTGGTATTTCACCCCAGTCTTAATTCATTCACACTTGTACTAATTCACACATGTCTCAACCTGATCTGTCTCAGGCTAGTGACTGCACACCTGCTGGAAATGCCACTGGGTGTCTGTGCCAGTGGGTAACATTTAATTGAAATATCATATTAAATTACGTTAACTTAGTTGAGCTAATTCAATTAACAATATAAATTGGGGTTATGGCTTGCATATGGGTTAAGTCAGGTTAGATAAACAAATTTCCTACCTTAACAATAAGCCAATACATTAAAGCCAAATATAACAAATGTTATCATAGTTAATAGTAATGACACTAAGAAGTTTTTCTTTATTTTTCTTCAGGATATTCGTAAGTTTGAAGAAGTTGGTGGTGCTGGATTTTTAGAACTCATCCAACACACTATGGAACATCAGCATAAGAGTAGTACTCAACTAAGAACTAAGGATATTATGCCCCATCTCATATATGTATATATGTTTTTTTTACTTAATAAAACAAACAGTCTGTTTTACAGCTTATTTGTTTTTCGTCTTTGTTATAAGATTATAGGTTTATCTTCTCTAAACTTAGCGGGCCGCGGGCTTGCGGGCCGCGGGCTTACCCATCTTTGGCCCGCGGGTATGGGCCGGGCCTGGGCCTAAAACTTGCGGGCCGGGCCGGGCCTGGGCGAAACATTCACGGTCTGGGACGGGCCTGGGCCGGGCCTGGGCCTAAATTCTAGTTTGCGGGCCTGGGCCGGGCCGGGCTTGAAAAATTATTGCGGGCCTGGGCCGGGCCTGGACTCTAACTGCTAATTGCGGGCCGGTCTTGAGATCAAATTCTAGGCCCGCGCAGGTCACTAGTGGGTACACGTTTTGGTCGACTTGCCGATCACAGCACTACTAGCGCCGCCTAACGAGCTCCGGCATGGCTAGCCTTACTAACTTGCGTTTGCCGCCAGGCGTTTGTCGCCAGGCGGGTATAACTTTTTACATGCAGTAACATATTTCTTCCCTTTCGCTCTCAACTTAGTCCGCTTATTTCATCCCCATTCAGACTCATCTCTCTGTCTTTTATGATGTACTTCTTCGCCTGCATCAACTTGTAAATGTTGAGGCCCTAGCCCAACTCCTGGAGTTGGGACATTGTTTAAATCAGAACGATTCAGCAGGGTGCTGTTAAGTGGCTTTACTGAAGGACTTGGGTCATTATTGTCTCAATCCGACACAATCGAACATTTCCCCGAACCACATTTTCCAAACGTGCGTGTGTGTGTGAATGATTCCACGATTAATAAGGCTGCGATAACGTGCATATCATGATAGCCTACAATAAAATTAAAAAGTGCATGCAATTTTAACTAATTGTTTTTTCCTCAGAATGGCAATTTTGAGCCACCATATTCATGCCACAATAACATAAATTTGCCTCCAGAATGCACCAAAGATACCCTTTTAAGTTGAATGCATCGAAATATACACCATCGAACGTGTAAAATATGCACTGTTCCATGATATAGATTCATTCACTAACATATTTGATTCACAGTTCAATGTGACCTCTTAGTGTCAACCCTTTTTCATAAAAACGCGTTTTGTTATTTCAAAATACATCCTAAATTACCTAATATTTGTGATTTGTTATATTCTAAGTTAGGTTACAGAAGATGGTTACAGTGTGGAGGCAAACACAATGCAATGACGGACGTTTTGCGAGCCAAGTTGATGAATTGTAGATTCTGCGTATGTGTTTTATGGTCATCCAGAATGAGGAGGAGAGGTTTCTCAGGAGTTGGATGACAATGTTGACAGAAATGTACAAACCATTTCACGAATATCTCGGACTGCATCCACCCATATTTATGTGGCTCAGTTATGGCTCCAGGTGGCGCTCTGTCCACGAGTTCGGGTTTCATGCGCACCCTGGGGAAGATGAACAATGGTGTAATATATTGTCCAGCAGCACTCACACACATCTCATTGTGACCAGTTCACCCCGTTCATCTGAGAACAAATCACCTACTTGTTTTTCCCTCTACTTCCAATAATCCTTGATGGGTTGGGTTGGGTAATGAGGTGATACTGGTTTTATCGACATAAAAAGGGAAATGGTGTTTCTCTTGTAGCTGCTCCAGTAGGTCGAAACATTTGTTGATACTAACTTGATTGAACCCCTGGCTCTAGCAGCAGACCTGGCCTCGGGAGTCCGACGCGAAAGATTATCGTTATGCCGTGACATAAAACATTTAAACAAGTCTACACCAGCTTCCTTCGTTTTATTCTTGAAGCGAATATTATTTGCTTCAGCATATTGGCCTGCGACTTGTCTTAGCTGGAGTGGGGTGAAACTAAATAGCATGGGTTCCATTTATTTCCGAGGGTTTGAATAGCTTGACCCATGCTCTCCTCACTTCAACTCTGCCGCTGTCTCTGCCGTTTATAACGCACCATCTAGAAAAGGAAATAACTCGATGTTATTTTTTTTAAAACGCAAGTTAGAATGGGTCACTGCCCTGTCTAAAACGGTCCCCCACCGGACCATTTTTGACCGACCACATGTGCTAAATTCAATTGCAAATCTACGAACAGGCCATGAAAATAGCACCGATTTCCAACCGCATATTTACTCCTAACTAGGTTGCCTTTTATATGTTGTTCACATGTTTGTGATTCATTAATATCATATGTTCTAAGGGTATTACAAGCAGGGAAAATAAAATAGCGAAAGGACAAAAAACTAACATTTTATTCTCACCTTTCGAAAGACGCGGTTTCAGCAAGGGATTTGCCATTTGACCTGCCCTCTAGTGTGTCTCTGTTGAATCACAATATTAGTTTTTTCATTGAACAATAGATGGCGATGAAATCGATGGGAACCATTAAAGGATCAGACTCGTTATAGATATGTACATATGCGTGTCATCAGCATAAAGACTGCTACCCAAGTTGTGAATGGTTTACTGAGCTGAGTAGAATAGTGTTGAATCTACTAATCGTCTCGGTGTTAGAAATTGTGATCTGTTGTGAATGTTGTGTCTCGTTATTTCAAATGATTGTATTTTATCGCAACATATTAAAATAGACATGAATACGAACATTTACTGCTTTATTTGGTATCACGCCATTACATGTGCCCGCGACTCCTTACATCCGGGCCTTAGAAGTGTCGTTTCAAAAAGATTATAACACAGTTGGACACAGCATTCCTCCTGTACTTGAAATTAAAGTATGTCTTTAAAATAAGCATATGCCAGTTCACAGCGATTATAAGTATAACTAAAGTGATAGATTACTTGAGAGGAGAGGTTACAAACACTTCCCTCTCAACAGACCTAGCTTTACCCTTGGACACTTAATATTCTGCATGCTACCTAAAACTAAAGAAAGGAGAGGTTAACTAGCAGCTCACTCTATTTGACAGTTTGACTCTAATAGTTTTCGGAGCCTGCTGGAGCGGTTGTCTTATGCAGGAATTCAATGCATCACGTTTTTTGACAGTGTCAGTTGTCGAATCACTCGACGATTTAGTCGGTATGCTGTCAAAATCTTTGACGTCGCTATACACGTATAATGTTTTGCATCATAACGCTTGAAGTGCGGGACGTTTCGAGTTATTGTGTACGTTCCTCTTTTCGCTGTCACCATGCTGCCTTTACGTCGAATGACATGCAGTGGTTTCGGGTCGAACGGTGTTGATAGTTTGTTCTTGCGATGTTGTCGAACTAGAGCAGTATCTCCAGCTTGCAATTGAGATCGCTTTGCATTACGCCTTTTGTCGCAATAGGCTTTCATTTTTGGTTTGTTCTCCATATCTTCATGTTTGAGTTTGTCTTGTGATTCGTGGGTGTGAATCTGCTGTGACAGTTCCGGTAGTTTTCTTCCGTTCAGTGCTTCGGCTGGAGATACACCCGTAGTGTAGTGTGGTGTAGTGTAGTGTGGTGTAGTGTAGTGTGGTGTATTGTAGTGTGGTGTAGCGCGGTATTGATGGAGGAAGTTATACAGTTCCTGTTTCCAACTTCGTTGTTCGGTGTGTGCCGCTCTGACGGCTTTCGTCAATGGAGCCATGAAGCGATCTACTTTCATTCCTTCCATACTACCATTAGCCTGTTGCCAAATTGGAGTTGTCTTTCTGTGGTGGAATCCAAGATGATGAGATAATTTCTCGAACTCTGTACCATTGACCGTTGTTAGATTTTGCCAATTCCGGAATTCCCTGTCGTGCGAAGATGCTATCCAACTTTGGAATGACGGTTGTTGCAGCTGTAGACGTGGCTATTTCCACTTCTGGAAATCTGCTATAAACATCCATAACAACGAGAAGGTATTCGCCAGTAGGAATTCGGCTTAAGAAGTCAAGCAAAACATTCTTCCGCAGCGCTGAAAGAAGTGGTGTTGCGATCGTTGGTTCAGGGTTGATTGGACCGCTAGTAGCTGCTTGGCACGCTAGATAGTTCTTTACTTGTTTCTCTGTCATGCAGTCAATACCTGGGAACAATAGTTTTTCACGCAGTAATTTCTTCGTTTTCACAATTCCTTGATGGCTTACGTGGGCGAGTTCTAAAGCTTTAGCTTGTAGTGGAGCTGGCAGAATTATACGTGTTCCTCGTAGCACAATGCCATTGCAGGTCATCTGTTCGTGAAATTGCTTACACCTGCATCTTTCCAGCGGCAAGTTTTGATAGCTCTGGTGACTGTCATGAAGAACGGTGTCAGTGCTAGTGGGCTGTCTGATCTGATCAAGTGTCATTGCATTTGGGTCTGCATAATTCACAGTCTTCGATTGGATCATTTGATTATGTTGAGCAAGGGTGGCAACTAATGCAGTCTGCCGAATTCTTGTCGTCTTTTCCAAGTCGATATCGCAGTTCGAATTGGTTGGGCATGAAAGTCAATCGCCATCTTGCAATTCGTGCGGAGGCTGGACGTTTGCAGAGGTTTGTGATATGTGTAGATGACACAGCTTGCTCCATACAAATAGATATGGAAATGCTCTGCGCTCCAGACAATTGCGAGCATTTTGCGTTCCGTTTGCGAGTATCTGCTTTCAACATCAGTGAGAGCACGGCTTGCGTAGCTTGCCACTTTCCCACCTTTTGTGAGGATGGCGCCAAGACTATCTACACAAATGTGGACTTCTCTTGATTTCTTCTTAGGAAAAACCACGATTGGGGTGTCACCGATTCGTCGATGTGAAGCGATACCATTATGTTGCAAAATTTCCCGATACCTGAGAAAATATCGTGGTAATCTTCTTGAATACTACCAGCATCAGTTGCATTTTAGCGTCATTCTTTCGGATCTGTCTAGCTCACGCTAGGATTTTTAGTTCTTCAGCTGCCTTGAATCCTAGCAAGTTTCCGTTGTTGTCTTCAACAATGTGAAATTATGTTGACAAGTATGCACCATTGTATTGAAGATCAAGGTTTGCGATTCCTATGAGAGGCAAAGGTGTGTCTGAGCCATACGTATAAACGCGAGTTGGTGATGACTGCAATGGTGGTTTTCTCGTTGTCTCTGGAATGTGGCAGATTCTAGGATGTTCACAGATGCGCCCGAATCCACAATCATCTCAACAGATTTAACTTGAACCTTGAACTGACACTTCGCGATACAACTGCTGGAGCACTGAGTGATACACACATGCTCGCTCTTTGGCGTGTGTTTGCTTACACTGGTTGCAGCAAAGGCATACTCATGTTCATTTGAAAGTGTCTGCACAAAGTCTGTTTTCACAGTATCGGCAGCGTCAAATGACCAATTTTTCCACATGAATTTCACCTTTTTCCAAGTTCAGGGCGTCCACAGTGGTGTGATTGTTGATTTCCACAGTAGTTGCAAATGTTATGCTTGTCTGATTTAGTATGTTTGCTGTTTTCAGCGTTAGATCGATGATATGAACTGCGTCGATGTTGCTGACCTCCTCTGTAGCATCGACTGCTACCTCGGTGACTCCCTCTAGCGATTGTCGGTGTGACGAAATTGATTCCGTGAACAGTCTTTGTATGTGCTTCGACTCCAGCAGCTTGTATTTCGCTCACTTCAAGGGCTCGATCAGCTGCTATTAGCTGATCAAGGTTAAGGTCTTCTCTAAGTGCACGGCGGCGGAGAGATTGAGAATGACACGCAAATATTACTTGATGTGCAATCTCTTTGTCTGAGTTCGCAAAATGACGTAATCTGTGGCTTCTTGTACAGTCAGTTTGCTGAATATCCTGTCTATTTCGTGTCCAGCATAGTGGAGTAATAATGCACGCATGCGCACTGGGTATGGCTGTCATCAAACAGTAAAATCAGGATAACCATTTTTTCCAAAGTGGTCCGACATTTCCATCTGTTCGTAAATCGAATTGTGGGAAAGATGGTAGAGTCATAATGCTTGCGTCAGCGAGATTGTCGTGGACTGTTGAAAACACAGTCGTGATCATGTCGCCATTGTTTTGTCGGTCATTGACACATAACGAATACGTTGCGCATTCACTGCGAAAGTTCATTGTAAATGTTCATGATGTGTTTTCCAGCATGGAGAACATTTACTTCGCCGCCAGATGTTGTGTCTCGTTATCCCAAATGAATGTATTTTATCGCAACAGATTAAAATAGACATGAATGTGAACATCTTCTGCTTTACTGGGTATCACGCCATTACACGTGCCCGCGCCTCCTTACATCCGGGTCTTAGAAGGGTCGTTATGACACAGGTGGACACAGCATGATCTACTACGTTGTTTACGATCCAGGTGAAGTGAAATGCGACAGGTCATAACTTGTGTCGCTTCAGTGAATGAAAGACAATTTATTTCGGCCAAAACAGCTTGTATCAGCCGATGGCATAAATGAAAGGACATTTATTTTAGTTACTATTGTGTACGCTCGCGTTGCGAATGGGGTGTAGGTGTCCAGTGTGAATACGTGATGACTTTATGTGTTGTAAAAGATAACCCATTTTCTGGGACAAAGTCACTTGAATTGCCAAATAACTTTAACAGCGAATCTACTCACCGAAGCGTCACGGATGTTCCCATTTTAAAACATCTCGGGAACACGACTAAGTATTATAAATGCACCATTAAACTAATAAAAAGTGTCAGTCGGTTGTTTATTATGAAACAATTTCATAAATGTATTTTCATTTAATTAATATTTAATTTAAAGGTGAAAGATACGTTCTTATATAGCGCGGTATCCAGTCCTTGGGACCGTTCAAAGCGCTTTGCACTTCAAACCTTGCAGAACTGTTCATTGAAGAGCCAACTCGACTTCGCTGGGAAGCAAGTTAGTATGTTATGTCAAAACATCACTGATTAGGTTTATTTGTTGTTGAGTGGTTATCTGAAATGCCGCCATCACGAGATAACGAGCGGATCAGAATTATTTTCCAAAGTCGAAATACCGGCCTTCTATTAACTGTTTAACCATACACAACGAGGCGTATAGACAATTCTTAATGAAAACCTGTCGATTTCATTCTATCGTCATAAAATAAACAAACGTGCCAGTGGAGAAAGCGCTCGCGTTCCTCTGAGTCAGAAAAGATATAGATTGTTCACTAAACTAGAAACACAAAAATATAGCCACAGTCGCCTTCTGTTTTCATCACCATCATCGTTTGTCCGCCGGAGCTTGGGCATTGTCAAGCCGCTTCCATGAAGGTCGATTGATCCCTAGGGATGGAAGGTCAGCCACTTCAGATTCGAAGTCTTCCCAGATCAGTGTGGTGTGTGCTATTCTTTGTTTCCTGATTTCCTTATCCTGAGTCGGTGTCCACGAGATGAATCTTGACTCTGGTTCTTCTTAGCGACGATTGCAGTTTCAGTTAGGTGGAAGCGTCTCTTTCAAATCTTTGTTTGCATCTGTACATAATGACTTTGACTGTCGGCATGAGACGTGTACAAACAGCGAAACGCCGAATACATGATGTCATAGTTCCTTCCCCGGTGTCGCTTTCTCGCATTCACTGGTCTTAGTAAAACTACTTATCTGAGTACACATTTTCACTTCGTCACATAGATATAGGTGTACAACTATTCAGTGGCGGAACACGCCATATGAAGTCCAATTGAAGCAGGTCAATCGAGGCCACTTGGCCTTTATAATAGTGAATGTGTAACGGTAAAATTAATTTGTAATTGTCCCAAGGTAGCCGTAACTGTGAGACATCCAACGTATTACAGGCGTGACTGTAACGTGAAGTTCGATGGTAAATATGGAACATTCACAGACCGACCAATCGAAGAGGGCCTAGTGAGTTAACGTCCGTGGTCAGTGAACCTTGACGCCTGCTCCATTACTCAAACCGACGGCTCCGGTGAAGTGAATTCAGTTGACAGCCACGTCGACGTTGGAAAGGTAGGTGGGAATCGCTCGATGCTCCAGCAAAATAGTGCCATGTATTTCTAAACGAAAACTTGTACAGCAGTAACGCTGTGCATACAAGTTATATACATTTGTGTATGTTGCAAACACCGTGATAAAGCTTTGTTCGTAAAAGGCGTACGTTTGGTGTTGACTTCAACATCGTTAATAAGTTAACAAATACAGATGTTTTACAGTCGTTCATTGTCATTGTTGTGTATATCAATGATTTGTCTTAACAATGTCTCACGCACGTAGCCTACTACAATAAAATATGCGTTATACGTTACTGATTCTTAGCTAGCGTACCATCATTTGTTGAATGTTGAGTTATAACACAATGTTGAATGTTGAGTTATAGCACAATGCTATAAGATATCGTTTCAAAGAAGTAGGTCTATTCTTAATGATGTTCCATTTTTTCATATTATATGTGCATAAATAAGACTTCATATATATTCTTAGATCTTATCAGCAGTGTGATTCCTCTGGTTACCTTAATGGCACAGCTTACACACATTTCATAATTTCGTTGTAATCTACATTGTTTCGTTGTTTCAGATAAACATGTTAAACTGGTGCTTATTTCTGTTACTGGGGGTGTATGCAGGTGGCGCTGCAAGTGGTATGTAGAATCCTATATCAGTACTCTACATATGTATGTATGTGTGTATGTGTGTGTATGCATGTATGAATGTATATATATATATATATATATATATATATATATATATATATATATATATAAATATAAATATACATATACATATAAATATACATATACATATACGTATACATATACATATATATATATATATATATATATATATATATATATATATATATATATATATATATATATATATATATATATATATATATATATATATATATATATATATATATATATATATATCTAATATATATATATATAATATATATATATATATATATATATATATATATATACATATATGTATATGTAAATTATATATATATATATATATATATATATATATATATATATATATATATATATATATATATACATATATATGCAGGGTTTTTTAAGGTTCAGCTCACACGGGCAGTGCAACATTTCATTGGCAAATATGTTTTTATTTTTATCAGGCGCATTACCGCACATATATACGCAAAACAATATTTGTGTATTTACTTTTCAATTTCACACGGGCATGGAGGGTTTTTACACGGGTACTTGCCTTAAAACCTGCACACACACACACACACTCACACACACACACACACACACACACACACACACACACACACGCACACACATATTAATTTTACAATAAATGTAAACAAACTTTACCCAAAATGGGATGCATGGCTTGTTACATGTCTTAGTGTTAATTGTTCTCCGCCGGTTGCAGCATCACCGCCTCCGTTACTCGGAAGATGTCCGCCAGTAAAAGGTCCTGGCGTCTGTGCCGAGCTGTGCGTCAACTGTGCTGCTCGAGGCATGGTGTGCTGCTCGAATGGATGTGTTCACCAATGCATGAAACCGGTGTCTCCGGTGTCTCCACGTGAGTGACAACTGTCAATATTAAGTAACCACATCAAATCATCTAGCTGACTCACGATAGCCGATGTAACACGCTATTCGCACATTTTTTAGATGCCTTA